>JBBJLR010000018.1:16693642-16709555 GCA_037577145.1 Brachypetersius gabonensis
TGTTCCTAAAACATTGCCCTGTCGTTATTTGTATAGATATCCAACTTCATATTGAGATCTGATGTATCTAATGTGTTCCTTTAATTTTTGTGAGCAGTGCATATAAGGGGCAGTTAATACCTTCTTCTGCACAATCCCATATCTCAGACCAGGTATTTCTGAAAAGGTGAAACTCTGGCGTTTCCACTCCTCGCTGAAACACATGAGGGGAGAGCCGAAAATGATCTCCTTCAGGGCCTGGAATAAATCGTTAAGCAATTAATGTTATTAAGGAACAGCATGTGATGAAAAAGTAATAATCAGAACCTAAATGAAAGCATTCCAAACTGCTACCACTTCTACTAACTTATAGCCAATAGCTTTAATTAATTGGAAGTTCACCATATTAGCAAATTCTTTTCAATTATGCCGTTCTTACAATAGCTGTTTGTTGATCCATGGGATGTTTGTTCAGATTGGGAGGAGGTAAAGAGTTGACTGGTACCGCAGAATGATGACGTAAGTCCTCCTCATCATCATCTAGGTCATCTGCATAGCAAAACAAACCACTGTGATCAGACATGTTCATTAGAATGAAAATGCAATATCTCATGCAAACTACATTCATGGAAGCAACTAGTTCCAAGCAAGCCTTCCGTTTGAGACTACAATGATGATTTTTTGTCAGCCTTTGATACTCTTAATATGGACATCACTAAAAAGCATAATATCAAAGGCAATACTACAGATGTTATTCTGTTCAGTTGAATATGGACCATGATATGAATTGCAGTCTGTGGGACATTATAGAAGCATTACCAAGAACCATTCCCGCCATGTGGAGACCATCCAGACTTGGACTGCACTCTGATTTGTTTCTGTGGAGGAAACGGCAAAATCGTATAATCAAGGAATTGGGTTACCACAGCTTAAACATGCACAAGTACATACAAGTCATGACTTTATGTCCCAGACAATAAAAATCATAATATTTGTTTATCACTGCTGAGTCCAAAAAGATGGAATAAGCATCCTGTGCCAGTTTCAGGCATAAAACAGACACATTCTGCCCGCATGTAATGAAACTAAAAGCACAGTTTATGGGCCATGTGAAAATCATTCAGAAAATCGACAATGACATTGTTAGTGTGGCTTACTATATTCTTTGCTCAAATTAATGGGCATACATTTGTAGTGACTTCTTGTATGTGTTGTCGGGAGACTTTCTTTACCGCTAGCACCAAACACAGTGGTTAGATGATGGCACAAACTCGGAACATGTATAGAAAGAATATTTACAAGCTCTGTTTTAGCTGGAGTGGAGTTAAACCCATGTAGAATATTTTGGGAAGAAATAATTAAATTATAAATAGCTATCTCTTCGATACTGCACATTTTCTCATTTCTCTCAGGCCTGAACTGAAACTGCTTGAACATGCAGTTAGTAGGCAGTTCTGCAGACCTAGCAAAGAACACATTTCAAATCAGGGCACATACAAGTGTCACCTGTGCTTATCGGTAACACATATTTATGTACTCTGATTCAAATTTACCTGTGAAGTTTGACTCTCTGCAGTCCGAAATCTTTGTTGCTGTCAACACCTTTTTTGTGTGAAGTAATGGACACGTTGTGATCTCTCTCGAAAGGGCTAATTCCATCTGATTCGTTCGGTCTAGCATCCACATGGGTGCTTTGGCTCATCCAGTGCATTCCATCTGAAACGCCTTCGGGCTTAGTTAAACATAAAGACCCTGCTGTCTTTCGGGCGGGACGTCTCCTACTGTTTTCCTACAAAAAGTAATTATAGTCAACTGAACTTTTCGTTAGAGAGCCATGTGAACCATAAAACAGTCAAAACTACAAATGACAGCAAACATATACAGTTATGTTAATCACTTTAAATTCTCAGGTTTATTACATCCTAAGGCTTATAATTTAATAACTACATGGAAAACAATGCAAAAAATGGCTCTTTTAGAGAACCAAAAAAGCTATTTTGCCTGTAATTACAACAAAATCATTTTTGTGGCACATAGAATCATCTTCAAAAAATATTTACCGAACTACATACACTTTATGGCCAAAAGTGGACATTGAAGCATTACACCTACAAGTTGATGGATGTCCCTAGCAAAACCAAGCACTTTAATACAGAGTAAGCCCACCCCTCCATCCCCCTGGCCCCATTAGTGGCTATTACAAACTCTGCTGTCCTGCTAACTCTTTTCAATGGGATTTGGAGTGAGGCTTTGAGAATTTGAGCATATGCAATCAAAAGAGCATTTGTGAGGTCAGGCACAGACGTTAGATAAGAAACCCAGGCTTGCAGTTGATATTCTCAGTGATCGATCCCAATGATGTTTACTTGGGTTGATGTCAGGACTCTGTGCAGGCCACTGGAGATCCTCCACAACAACTGCTTGCCATCTCAAACAGAAATCTTATGATTCAGCATTGCTTCCAGAGGCAGTTTGGAAATCGTTAGAGAGTGATGTGGGAGAGGACAGACCATTTTATGCACTACACATTTTAGCAATGAGCAGCCCTGCTTTGTGAGTTTAATGTGCCGTGCTGTGGCTGAACCGTTTTTGCTCTTAGATGCTTCCATTTCACCATAATAGAACTTACAGTTGGGTCAAATCTAGCAGGTCAGACATTTCACAAACTAAACAGTGGGAAATATGGTATTTTGCTTTTCAGCATAACCCATTCTAGTGCCAGTGTTTACATGGCTTGATTTTATACACCTGTTAGCAACTGGTGTCGCTGAAACTCCAGAACTCAATAATTAGAAAAGGTGTCCACAGACTTGTGGTCATATAGTGTACATCAGATATTCTATCATAGAAAAGAACCATTTAACCAAGCAAAAATTATTTTTGCATTCAAATGGCTCTATATACTGACTGCCTTCATTTAATAAAGAACCACTTTTTAGAGGTGTAGAAAAGTGCAATAGAAGTTTGAAACAAAAACAGGGTCAGAAAACAAGTTAAAATGAACTCACAAATACAAAACTGCCTTGAATTATGGCTTTTAACGTCATAGGCTCATTCTGAAATCTTTTGAACCTATAATAATTACTGTACACTGAACACTAATTTCCATAGTATTGTGTTACAAATATGGATAAGCAATTATGAACTTTAAATTGTTTATATTTTACTGCTGGTCTAATATAAAGATACATAAAGGTACCTGGGAGGAGGTAGTAATGGGGCCAGCCATAATGCCTTTCCTCATTCTGTTGCTCCTGCTCCCCTGGCCATCAACATCATTGTTTTTCTTATAAGAACCTAATCCCACTTTAGTTGGCATAAAAAGAACATCCAGGCTGGAGGATGTCGGCAATCTTTTTCTCTCGCTCTCTGGTGAAGGATTCTCTGCTGCAGATGGTGCTGTATGGTGGGACACAGCACTGCTTCTCTCAGACAAACTGCATAAAAATTACAGAAACATTCAGAACACAGTTCAGGACAGCAAAAAGGGTTATTTGTAGTAGTAAAGAATGTTGGGAACAATAGAATATCCAAATACAATTTCTGGTAGTATAAAAACATTCATCTACAATCTTATTTGAAACAGGTTTTTAATTTTTTTCAAGTGCAGACTCTTCCAGCATGAACAAAAGAACATTGACCTTCACACTAACTCTTCAAACTCTAGAAACATTAGGCAACAATATAGCTGAGGTTATTATGTTAGATTAGTCAGATGAGTTTGTACTGAAATTAGGGGTTATAGGAGCATACCATGAATACTGTCTAAAGTTAAAGGCCAGCTGTAGGTTTCATTGTAAAGAAATAATAAGTAGTCTGTTTTGTTGTAGCACAGACTGTAACAAGCTCAGATAATGGAAAACTGTAATGAAAATTACAGAAATAAAGTTTTTTTTAATTATTTTTCTGACATTAGTGAAGCAATATCCAATGATGGGCACAGTCAATCTTTGTAAGCTATTAGTGAAAGTGATCATTCGGTCATACGTGAACACACCACAGCACACAGTGTGTACAGCATGAAATTTTTCCTCTGCATTTAACCCATTCACCAAGTGAAGCAGGGGGCAGCCATGAACACGATGCCCGGGGAGCACTGTGTGGGACGGTACCTTGCTCAGGGTACCTCAGAGGTGCCTAGCGGTTTTGGGAATCGAACCTGGACTTTCTGACAGGCCGAATGCCTTAACCACTAGGCCACCAGCTGCCCCAAAGAAACAAAACTTTATTTCTATATAACAGATCCATACCTATGTCATGTTGTATTTAAAAAAAATTTATAAAATCAGGGACCCCCTGGTCACATGTCTGTAGAACTTGAAGGGTTGGATGCATTTACATAAACAATCTGGGTTACCATTGAATTCTAGTGTTTGTTAGAAACATAAGGCCCAGTTTTAAACCAAGCAAGCTGACCAGTTACATTAGGAATAGAGGGAAAATTGTGTGAATGCAATAACTGATGTCTCTGACCACACTTTCAATTTTGATATTGCCAACACATTTTTGCATGCTGGTCCTAATGTATGCGATTGTTTGTGATTATTTTGTACTGGTGTAATAGTTTTGGTTTAAATTTTTAAAACAGTGCAGATACCTACCAGATAGTCCCTTGCTGATTCCTGAAATCCTTTACCATTATCTCCAGCATCGATCTCAGCTGGTGTTCTTCAGACTAAGGAAAACAAAGACAAGATTCTCTGTGCTTCTTCATTATCTTTCATATACCCAACTTCATCACTACGAATCAGTTCTTACCTTATTCTTTTCATAAAGGCTCTCTAAGTGAAGGACTCTGCGCAAATCGGACCGGTTGTTAATGCTGGAATTTGTTCGTGGAAGCTCTTCGTCCATGCAAGCTATTGTTTTCTTCAGACCCTACAAAATTTAATTTGTATTTTTAATCAACATGCACGTACAACCAATGTTAACATTTCTTAGATTCCACATAAATTAATCTCATAATAAGGGAAAAGTTGTCGTGTACATGTGTGCACAGAAAGTTGGATCACTAACAGCACTGTATTTTCATGCAAAATAATCAATATGATATTTAACTATCTGAACTGGGCATTCACGTAAATGTTGACTTTATTCTGATACCACTTTTGCTAAATTGCAGAATTACTGTCTTTTCAGTAGTACATTGCTTAATTAAAATAAAACCAGATGACATTGGTTTAATCAATCAAGCTCATCCAGAGAGAGATGGAAAGAGGAGAGAGGGGGAGAAAGAAACCTACAGAGAGAGAAAGAGAGGGGAAGAGGCAGAAAAAAAGAGAGACAGAGAAAGAGAACAGGAGAGTGGGGATAAGACAACGATATACAGATAGATAGATAGATTTTCATTACTTAAATCTGTGAAACATCAATATTCCAAATTATGAGTCAAATGTAAATGAGTTTGTGTAGCATTTCCAACTGAAGTAAATCACCACTGAAAAATCACTGTAGTCTAAAATGAGGTTTAATCTCGGTCTACACCAGCCCATTGTAACCAAACCACAGAGTTGGCAACCTTGCAACGTAGCCGCCAGGACTGTTTAGAAAAAACGTTACCTACCAAGTATCTTTACTTTACCCACCTTTCTGCTGAGATATTCCCGTACCAGAGATGCTGAGACCTCCTCTACATCTTTTATAGAGATGTCTGACATGTTTGTCCAGGTACACAGTAAATGGTTAAACGAATTGGCCTGGCTAGCTTAGCTACCCTAGCTCAACTAGGCAGCTAATGTTTACTCTCAGAAAACGAGCTACCAAACATTTGCTAGTGTATTTCCATATTTATGGAAGGTAGTCTGTCAATAAAGTTTAGGATACTGACACGGACATTCATCCCTTCAGCACCTATAGCGAGACCTGAGCCTTGTGTTTACGAATGAGCAGTCTGCTAACAGGCTAGCTGGCTAGCTGAGGTCTGCAGACTCTATGCGTTTCTATAGTTACCGGTTTGGACTGTTATTTATTTATTTATTTATTTACTTATTCGGGAAAATCCCTCTGTGATTGGCTGAAAATCATCCTTCTGGGTTGTGATTGGCTAATCCTGCGCACAAGTCTCCGCCATATGAGAACGCGTTCAAGTCACTATAGTAACCACAGATAACAGATCCAAAGCAGTGGCTGTAAACAAACGCGCGTTTTAGTCATATTCAGTCATTCTAAATGTAATTTTTTTAAATTACAAATAACGTGCAATAGCAAGAGACCATTCTTAGTTTTTTCCTTATAATTCAGATATTTCTGGAATAACCCTTTGATTAATGTTGTGATGCAACGGCAACTCCACCTTGTGGCTAAAAAGACTTGTACATGAGGAAACATTTCTTACAGCTTCTGCAGTGCAACAGGTAGGTGACACAAAAGATGGCATGGGAGTTAGAATCATGAATCATGAGACAGGGGCTCGAATCCTACATGCTATATATGATACATGCTACATATGAGACACACTACCATGTACGCAACGTTGTAGTGTGCCTTTTTCTAATATATGTGTAACACCTTTATTATATTTATATCGTAGTTTTTGAATACACAATACTGTATTATTATAGTCTTCCTCGTGTCCCCCATATTATTTTTTTCTTGTTTTAGGTAAATATTTGTATATTCATAGGTTTAGTTTTGATTTATTCCCCCTTTTTACCCTCACAGGCTGGGTGTGCTGCTGTCGTGTTGTGTTGTATGTTGTGCCTATGGTCCAGATGGATGATACTTACTTACGTGCACTATATGGACAAAGGTATTGAGACATTTGGGATGAACCAGAGCAGAGATTGCAAGCCTCGTTCAACATCAGTATCTGACTTCATAAAACCTCCAAAATCTTGTGGAAAGCCTTCCAAGAAAAGTGGAAGCTGTTATAGCAACGAAGTGGGGACCAACTCCATATTAAAGTCCCTGCTGGTGTTATGGTCACTTGTCCCAGAAATTTTGTCCATATAGTGTATGATGACATGATGATGGTGATGTGGTCCTCTTGTAGGCCTACATCATGATATGGACTAACATGATATGGAATAACATTCGACTGTTGTAATTAGTAGGCATGACTATGACGAGAGCTGTTTGTGGAAATGAACATTTGAAATTCTTGCTTAGGGTTTTTAAATTGGAAATTTGGTTTCCATTATCAATGTGTTGAACATTTGAAACATATCAGAAGCATATACTGTAAATTAATTTGTGTTAGAAAGCTTTCACTGATGCACTTGGAAGATTGTTCTTTGAAATGACAGTGCATGTAACTGGTCACTTATGCAGTTAAAATGACACACATTGGTCAAGGTTTTTAATGGTTTTATTATAAGTTTACATATCACAAATATTTCTCCTATCCTAAAGTCACTTTATGCAAACTCAGCAGAGTGTTCATAAACTACTCACAATACTCTTTGCTCCAACATAAAAACACATGGGCATTGGAAAAAAAAGCGAACAATGGTTTCAGGAAAGTTAAATCATAAAGTGAAAAAAAAAAATTTAAGCGTGAATCAGAGATGTGGTGAAAATTGAAATGCTAGTCCTGCACCGTTTTAAAGTCCAGTCACAAATCAGTCATCTTGTGGAATAAAGATCAACCCAGGTGTTCGTTTCAAAAGATCTTATATACAAAGCCACAGTGCTGTACTACTTGCCTCCACCAGATTTCATCAGATTTTGCATATGTTTTATAATTGTTTCAGATCTTCAAAAGGTAATATATGACAAAGAAACCCCCAAAATACAGTTTTAAAGCATCGTTCCATTTAATGAAGGAACCCCCATTCAGTTACTCTATCAACCAGTCACCAAATTTAGTTTATAATTCGGATCAGGGACTGGGCGGCTTGCCACAACTAACAGAACCATGAATTCTGCAGGAGAATATCTCGTCATCAGGCCAAGATTTCAGGCTCAAGTACATTTGGAGTATGCAGCAAGATAACGATCTGAAGAAAGTCCACCTATGAACACCTCAAAATAAATAAAACCAGTTTTCTGGAGTGGCCTACACAGAGCATGACCTGAACAAAGCTGATGCTGTAGGAACATGTGGGCTTTTTACATTGCTGATATTGATGTTGCAAAACATTTTCATTTAAATCATGTAATGATCATTTAACATGCATTTCTTACTTTTCCTTGCCTTGGATCACATTTTATGCAAGTGTCAAAGATCATCTAGTGACAAATATACAAAAAATGAGAAAATCAGGAAATAAAAAAAACCCACAATATAGCCAAATGTATGTGGACGTCTGGACATTACACCAATCTGCACCTTCATGAGCCTTCATATAGGGGTTGCTAGCCCCTCACCCTTTACACCAATAACATTACACCTGACACTAAAGCTAACTGTAGCCATTTTCCTTATTGTTCAGTAGAAGTTTCCTGGCTTCTGTCACACCCAGATCACCCACGAGACTACCAGATAGTGACACACGATATACCGGTTTACAGAACACATTTCAAACTCCCTTGATGGTGTGCTTTAAATTACTTCAGATGAGGCTTGGTATTACCTATAATGATTTGTAGAGCTGGTTGGTTATGGAAAGCCATTTCATGAAGCTTCATGCACAGTTCTGGTGCTGATGTCTAATTCAGAGGTGGTTTAGAGCTCTGTAGTGAGGGATGCAACAGTGGATACCCTCTATAGTCTACACTACAGCACTTTGTGAGTTTGGGTGGTCTACAACTTTATAACACAGCTGTCATTGCTCCGCGACGCTTCTGTTTTCATAGTAGTAGCACAGATGGTCAGGGCAGATCAAACGGGAGAAATTTCACAAACTGACTTGTAATGAAGAAGCCATCCGATGACTGAGCCATGTTTAAATTCACTGTGCTCTTCAGTACAACCCACCCTACTGCCAGTGTTTGTGACCTTATACACATGACAACGACTGTGGCTTTAACACCTAAGCTCATTAATTAGGAGGATTGTCCACATACTTTTGGCCATACAGTGTTTTTTGCAGCACTGTAAGGAGGCTTTATTAAGAAAAAGTTTTCAAATGAAAATTATTTTTTGGAGACTCTTCTTTTAAATGTAAGAAAGATGCTTCTGTTATTTCTGGATAGAAAAGGGTTGAGCTGACTGTTGCAATATTAAAAAGCTACAAAGTTATGGTTTAATATAAAATTCATTTTTGATGAGTGTAAGTAACGGCTCATGGGAACAGTTTGTCTGTTTTGGCACAAATTCATCCCAAACACAAAATATAGTTACTGACAGTGAGTGCAGCTTTTGTATGTAAACAACTTTTTGCACTTCATCATTGAGTGTAAATCCTTGCGAGGAATGGTGAAAAAAAAACTCACTTCCTCCACAGTTTTTTGTTTGATTGATTTGGCCCTACCGTGAAATATGAACTTATTACAAAAGAAAAACCAGAATAAAAGACAGGGGAAAGTTCCAGAAGGGGGGGAAAGGAGCACATCAGTAGTCCTCAGCTGGAAAAAGAGAGAAAGAGAAAGAGAGAGACAGGGCGTCATGAGCCTGAGGCAGAAGAACCAGGCAGATGAAGATAAAATTCACGCAGTCCGCTTGCTGTTAGTAGCAGGTGAAGGCATATCAGCATGCAGCAGGCCCAGCACCAAAACTAACCCAATTCATGAGCAGGGCAACCCAAAAATATTTGGGGGGGTGGGTTGTTTTTTTATCAGGGAGAATAAATTTTTTTCAGCATACTCATGTGAAAAAAGCAAAGGAACCTACGATATATGGCCAAAAGTTTGTAGTCACCTGCTTATTTGGCATTTCTTCCACTTTTGCTGCAGTAACAGCCTCTTCTGGGAAGGCTTTACACTAGATGTTGGAATGTTGCCATAAAGATTTGATTAAATTCAGCCACTAGACCATTAGTGAGATAAGGGACTGATGTGGGATGATTAGTTCTGCATCACAAACACCACTCCAGCTCATCCCAGAGGTACTGAATGGAGCTCCATTACTCCAGTGAACACAGTTCCATTGATCTCCAGGCCTACACTGTTAGCAGTGATTTTCAATGGAGATTATACAAGCTGTGTATGTGCAGCTCAACACATATGTCAGTAATAAGTGCTCCTTAAAGTAGCTGAATGAACTAATTAGAGGATTTGGATACTTTTGGAGATATATGTATGGTAGCAATGCAAGGTTATGTTTACAAACAGAAATGGACGAAGGCTATCAGTGTTGCTGCTGGTATGTTCAGTATTTGAACTGCTCTGGTTTAGTGCCTGAAACTTGAAGTAGTATGAGATACATGATAGTAATGTTATCAAATTTTGAGAAAGATGCATCAGCAGTGCTTGGAGCTAAGTACCTTACTCTATTTGTTTGCTATCAGAAATAAGGCCACCTGGAACAGGGGCTCGCAAATGTAGTGCTGGGTACACACTGTGCTGTAAAATTTCACCTTGATAATTATATTGATTTGATAATTGAGTTGAGGTAGAGGTGGGTTCTTCCTCTACCTCAACTCAACAGTTGTAGATAACTGCATCTGTCACATAAAAATTCTAATGACAAGAACCTGAATAATGAGAAATGAGAGCAGCAGTATAAATGGATTAAAGGGAATATCTCATATATTTTTTTTTAAATTTCTATATAATTATTTTATTGAGATAAGTGAACAAAGTCATTCAGAGTGAATGTGAAATGGTCCACTGAAGACCAAGGCAAACTGGGAAAACCAGGGGGACCAGCGGTCAACTAAATTTTATTTACTATTCAAATCAACCAGTGAACATGCACCTGACTATATGTAATGCTGATAATAAATGGTAAAATAGTGGTAAATCTAAAGATTTATTTCGGTATTTTTTTCTTAACAAAGCTCCATTGTATTTTTAATAATTTTAGCCTAAATATATTAGTTGCAAAACTAAAAGAACACAATAGTTTAGGTTTAAGGCAATGTAAATCTAACCCTACATTAAAACTGATTTCTGTGAGGTAGCTTTTAGAGACACTAAATGCTTTACATGTCTGCTTTCTATGTCCACCATTGTGAGCAACGGTAACACTACACGTACTTGTCAAATGGCACATTTCACACATACTCTGAATGACTTGTTTTAATAGAAATTGTGAAACATCTGTGAAATTCCCCTGTAAACCAGCAGTGTTTAGTGTTAGTGGGGCATGAAGATGGAGCTGGTGGGGCATTTCCCCACTGAATGACCCCCTGGCACAGGGCCTGGCATGCGTTGGGTTAGTGGGGCACTGCGGCAGCTTACTTTCGATTGTGAGGATGCAGGTGCTGGCAGCCGTTCCCCGGCTGTTCACGGCCTTGCACATGTACTCTCCCTCGTCCTCGGGAAAGGTCTCAGGCAGGTAGAGGCAGTACGTCTCTCCTCGTTCTATGTACTGATAGTCCTCACAATCCTGCAGCATCTCACCCTCGAACCACCAGGTGACCTCTGGCTTCGGTTCGCCTGTGATCTTCACCGCGAACCGGACAGGCTCTGAGTCCACCACAGACTGGTTCTTCAGAGGCTTCTTAAACCATGGTGCACCCGACCTGCCATGGTCTTCCTCATCCTCGTAGGCCGTGGAGCCGTTGATGATGCTTCCCTCTTCCTCTTCTTCGTCATCCCTTTTCTGACAAGACACACGACAAAGCGTTTTCACGTTTTCGATCGACTCAGGAACAATAAAAGGGCAAAGCAAAAAGTGGCACACCCCATGCAGCTCGGTCATGCATTAACCGCGTCATGCATTAACAGCAGTGTCCAGAGAAGTCCACCGATTAGCTCTTAAACAAAGCGGCCCACGAAAGGTTTACTTTTTGGAGAGCGGCGTCAATCTCCTGCTGCTCAAACTGCATCCTCTGCAGCTTCTGTTCCTCGATCCTCCTCCTCTCTTCTTCCTGCCGAGCTTTGGCCATCTGTTCGAACCGTGCACGCATGTCCACTTTCTGCTTAAAGGGAGCATCCTCCACTTTAACAGGACTCTTTTTGTCTGCGTCCTCATCCTGTGGGGCATAAAACCACATCCTGTCTTTCGTGTGGCAATCCACAAAACAGCTAACATGAGACGACCTATTTTGTTAACATAAGACGACGCGAAGCATCAACGCCTATTGCAGCGTTAAGCGAGAAATCCTGCAGGCTCCTACCTCCACACAGCGCTCGGCTTCTCTTTCTTTAATCTCTTCATCTATTGCTTTTCTCCTTGCTCGCTCCTCCTCTATCTTCTTCTGGATCTCTTCTTCAGTTAGCTGCTTGATCTTCTCAAACTTGACCTTCAGGCTCTTGGCCTGGATGGAGCCAGTTCTCTTCAGTTTGGTCAGCTCCTCATACTCTGAACTCACCACCTCTGTGCTCTCATTGATCTCCTCCTTAAACACAAAGTGCAAAAAATAATCAGGTCATTCATGTTCTGAAGCACTGCACAAACACACACTACCAGAGGCCAAGTCCACCAGAGGACAACTGACCTAAAGAGTGCATTTTTTTTATTGTATCAAATGATTATCATTTTGTATACGTATGGTCACCCTTTTCCTAGCTACTGGAGCAGGAATTCATACTACAGGATGCTCTAGTGCAGCTGTACATGAGCCAGAGTTCACTATCGCCAGTGCAGGGTGTCGGTTAGAGGGCTACAAACCCTACCCATCATTTTGTGCACCTTAGTTTTCTGGAGTGATAGACCTTCAGTGTCCTCACACTGATGTTCTCCATTCAGGTAGTGCATATTAAGCACATATTCTGACACATTATAATATACTGGGCCCTCAAAGAACTCCTGTTCAACTCCTCTGGTTTTTAATCCAAAGTTACATCTTCATGATCCAGAACTAAGCATCCAAGGTCAATACCTGACTTCACTAATGATGTTGTGGCTGAATGGAATCAAATCCTCACATCAATATTCCAATATCTTGTGTAAAGCCTTCTCAGAAGAGTAGAGGCTGTTACTGCAGCATAGGGGGAGCAAAATCCCCCCTTTCAAAAGAAACATTGGACATATAGTCAGTTCACTTAATTACTCTTCTTGTTGTTTCAGGGTACAACAGAAGGACTTTTTATTGCTACACCAGTACCATAACCTTTGTTAAAGAGTAGAATAAAAAGAATAGAAGAGCATAAAAAGCATGGTGGCTAGTCCTGCACCTCAATAAATACAGTCGACCCTCAGTGGTTTGCGGATTTTTTCTTAGAACCTAACTAATAATTGTTAATGAAAATGTCACAGATGTCCTCCGCATTTACAATGTTCATGTATTTTAGTGCTAAATTATTAAGAAAAATATAATTTACTAATTGTGTTAAATAAAAAAACATTAGGGTAAATAAAAAAACACAAAGATGTGCGTCTCGGCATCATGAGATACTGCTGTACTCAGAGGCGGGAGATTTGAAAGTAGCCAGTTCATTTCTCCTTTTAGCTGATTGGCTGCTGCCCGGTGACGCATCTCTTACAGATGCAGTCCAGCCTTCCTGCATCAAAACAGTTCCCGCATGTAACAGGAAAATGTACCATTACATTTTTAAAGGGTAATGTATTTAGGTGAGTTTAAAATTAAAATAAAGTGTTTTGGGAGCATATTTGCAGGCATATTTAGGGTTTAGATAATAAAAATTTGTACATTTTATAGGCATTTTTACCACATCACAGTTTTTTGGGTTTTTTTGCAATTTGCAAGTGCTCTTGGATTGTAACCCTCACAAATTTCGGGGATTGACTGTACAGACAATCGGCTGGCTGGTGAAGCCACAAGCAGGGAAAGCCGTGCCTCGTTGTGGAGATATGTGTATGTATAGGCGCCAGAACAAGTGAAAAGTGTTGTCTTTTTTTTAGTCCATATTCTGAGACTGTATGACTGGAAATAACTGTTGCCAAGCTGGCTGGTGGGTGGACTGACTGTCCTATAAGGAGTTTGATTGTGCCCACCTCTCCCATCTCCTGCCGGAGCTGCTCAAACTGCTGCTTCTCAATCTCCATTTTTTTACGCCGTGCCTCCTGCTTCCTCTTCCTCTCCTCCTCCTCTTTCATTTTCATCATCTCCTCAAAGTTGATCTCTAGTTTCCCAGGATGCATCGCTTCCTGTGACTCAGTCCTCACCAGGCCTTCTTCATCATCTTCCAGTGCCTGTAGGCACAACAGTCCACGCAAGCACTTTACTTTTTTATTTAAAGGGGACATATTATGCAAAATTCACTTTTTAAAAAAACATGTTATAATAGGTCTATGGGCTATACAAAATGTTCATGAAGTTCTCTGCACAAAATCACTCACATAAAGAGATCTCACCAGCTTAATTCTTCACAGTTTCAGTCCCCTTCAAAACAAGCCGTTTCAGGGCTCTGTCCCTTTCATGCAAATAAGCTGTTGCTGGTCATGACCCACCCATCCCATGCTCCACTCACCTTTTAAATACTTAAGGTGGAACTTTTTAAGGTGGAATGAAACCGATTGTTGCTGGGACATGGCCATCGAAAATGAACTGGAGCCACACAGTTCTTTGGTTTTCTTTGTCTGGGAGAAAGTGTAGGGATTTGTGCTGTTCTTTGCAGCAACAACAACAACACTTCATGTGTGACTTGCCTCTGCCTGTAGCCACAGCGCTTGGCTTATCCGTGCTCATAAAACCAGCAGACAAAAGGACGGCTCTTCAACTAATCTAGTGGGTCTCAACAGATGAGGGGCAGTTCTATGCAAATTGGCCCAGTTTGACATCATACTGGGCCCTCTGTCTAATTGCCTCGTTTTGAAATGACTTGAAACTGTGAAGAATAAACCTGGTGAGATCTCTTTATGTGAGAGTGATTTTGTGCAAAGAACTTCATGACCATGTTTTGTACATAGACCTATTATAACTATAATAACGAGTTTTGCATGTCTCAGTTCTCAGTTCACTCAAGATATTCATTGCAACTTTTGTCCTTTGCTTGCATTTGATATCACATTCTGAAGCTTGGGACAACTGCCACATCATGCTTTTAAAATGACATGCTGAGTTTAACTCATGTAGAAGTCTATTAATATGTTGTACACATAAAACTCCTTTAAAGAAATAAGGTCCAATAACACCAGAACTCTCAAACACATGTAGCAGCCACTGAGATGCAGAGGTGTGTAGCCTGAGCCCATACTCCAGTAAAAGTACAGTTACTTTAATAAAATAATGACTGAAGCAGAAGTAAAAGCACCTTACCAAAAAACAATTTGGGGAGAAGTACAAAAAGTATCAGATGAAAAAAAAGCTATTTAAGTATGGTGTGACTTAATAGAATAGTATAGTATAGTATAGTAGTGTAGTAATGTTATTTGATAGATGTTGTATAGGTGCACTGAATGTGCAGTATGTTGGTTAAACAGTGGACATGGATTTAAGTTGCTTTACAGGTTTAAGAAACAGTTGTGGACTACTTGAGCACTGATGTACGTCGCTCTGGATAAGAGCGTCAGCTAAATGCCGTAAATGAAAAAGTGCCTTACTTCTCCTTCTCCAAACGTGGTCATATTTTCACGATCCTTGGATGGGCTCTTTGAAGACAATTCAAAAAAGCAGAACAGAACAGCATTGCAGGGATGCCATTTGAGCACACTTTCATAATCACATGAGGATATTTGACAGTGACATGTTGAAATAGGAATCCTTTGCTAGAAGAGGTAAAGAGTTACTATATGTGTGCTCAGATGATGTGAGTTATAAAGCAGAGCATGCATTCACCATGCAACAACACCCTTATTATGATCATGTCAATGATCCTAAAACTGTAGGTTATTCACAAAGAGCTCATTGTTTACACGTAGACAAGTATTCACTGAGTACCCTGTATATCAGTACAGTGGCCTAAACCCACGACACAGGTGATCTTTGTAGAAATACAGTTATTGACATTAGTTCATAGAGGGTAATTCTCTCTCTCTCTCTCTCTCTCTCTCTCTCTCGCTCTCTCTCTCTCTCTCTCTCTCTCTCTCTCTCTCTCTCTCTCT
>JBBJLR010000018.1:16709655-16719771 GCA_037577145.1 Brachypetersius gabonensis
TCTCTCTCTCTCTCTCTCTCTCTCTCTCTCTCTCTCTCTCTCTCTCTCTCTCTCTCTCTCTCTCTCTCTCATTCATTACTAGAAAGGAACCACCACAGGACCACAGCTGAACAGTTACAGTGGGTGGCTCAGAAATTGGTCATAGCAACAGATGGGCTATCATATTTCCTCAGATAGGAAACACAGGCAGTTGTCAAAGGTGGCAAATTGCCAGTGGTGTTGCCAGCTCTCCTGAAATCTTTTAGTTGCTGCTTGTCTACAGACAAAGGAACTTCATCCCTCCTTCCGCTAACAGAAAATTTGAAACTTGCCAGGCACATAATCAAATATAACTGGTAATAGTAAAAAATATTTTTTCCTGTTACGAAGTCTGTATATTTAGAAAATTATGATTGCCAGTTTTCTCCCTTTCAGGGACGTACATAAAAGCAACTTGGGAGATAATATTTTCCAACTAAGGAAAAGTATACTAAATGGAAATACACTAAAAGTATTGAGACACACCTATTTTTCAGGGTTTGGAATAAGTCCCTTACTTCCATTGAAAGGCTGTCTTAATGCTTCAACAATTTGGGACAACGCCATGCTTCCAACATTATGGACACAGTTTGGTAAGGGCCCTTTTCTATTCCAGCATTACTGTGCCCCCTGTATAGAAGAACTTGACTGGCTCGCACATATGAAGGGCTACCAGTTCGATACACTAGAACAGAGTTTACCTAAACTTATCTAAACCTCATGTATAATAAACACGTTTAAATGCTTTTTTGTCATTTTATATTCAATATTATTGCAAATGTGATTAAAGAAGAACAGCAACAGGGTAAAATTAAATGTAAGATGCTGCTCACTGGTGAGTTCTGTTTTTAGAACAGGTCCGTGGGCTACTCGTTGTCCTTAGGGGCACCATGTTGGTGACCCCTGTTCGACAGAATGAATGGGCACACATTTCCACAGAAACTCCAAAATCTTATGGAAACCCTTCCAAGAAGAGTGTGAGCTGTTAGAGATGCAAAGAGGGACCAACTCCATATTATTAAGTCTATGTTATTAAAGTCCCAGTTGGTGTAATGGTCTGATATCCCAATACTTTTGTCCTTATAGTGTATAATTTCACCTAGGGTGGCAAAAGTGGCTGGCCTAATATAATTCAGCAGTTGGCAATAACTGTAAATCTAAAATGTGCACCTATTTGGTTGCATTACCTAACTGGCAACTCAACATGTAATGCAATACACTGTTAAAACAATTATTTCAAGCTATGTGTAATGCATTTTAGGGCCCTTTGTGTGTGTTAGCTCTCTCAGATAACATAGACTGATTCTGGGCAGCCTCATGCACGCAAACACAGAACGAAAGGTCCACATCATCCATCTTGTTTTACCATGTTCTTACGAGCCTCTGCAAACAGCCTCTTCTCCTCCTCCAGACGACGCTTAGCCTCCTCATCTTTCCTCTTATGTTCTTCCTCACGTCTCTGCTTCTCCAGCTCCTCAAAACTGATGGCCAGCTTCCCTGGTTGAGCGCCGGCCTCTGCGCTCATCATAGCCAGCAGAGATTCATCATCATCATCTAAAATCTAAAAGAGCAACCAAAGGATGATATGGGTTAGGGGTGAACTTACATTACAATCAGTTTTAAAAAGTGAATGTGGCTCAACAATGAATTCTTCAATTAATGCTTCATGACAATCATTAACCAACACAGATATTGTCTATGACAAAAAAGATAGCAGAGAACAAAAGTGTGTATGTTAAGTTTGTATGTAATGGTGAATGTAAGACTTTTTAAACGTAGCCCTAAAAGCAGTGTCATCTCAGCCTATAGGTCTATAGCCTAGGTCTACATTTGAGTAGGACAGATGAGAGTTTTGCATTTGGCAGATGATCTTATCCTGGCTGTCTTACTATTTAATAGACTTGTTATGATGCATATACTTTTCTATTTATTTCATGTGATTTCCAATAATATATGTATATATTATGTGTACTATTATTATATAAATTGTATATAATTATATACTCTTGAAATTGGTTTGTCTCATACTGTTCTGGCCTTCAACAAAAATAAAAAAAAACCTAGAATTTACAAGCTAGACCCACCCATCTCTGCACACTTTTTTTTTTTAGCATTTCAGAATGAACTACTTCTATAATATCCTATGAATAATCCTACTGTGATTTGGGATATTGTATTCTTATTATAAAAAACTGACCATGCTCTTTCTAGCCTCTGCAAAGGCCTTTTTCTCCTCCAGGATGCGTTTCTTTCTCTCTTCTTCCACCCGTTTATGTTCCTCCTCCAGTCTCTGTCGCTCAAGTTCCTCAAAGCTGAGTTTCAGTTTGCCAGGCCGGAACCCCTCTTTTCCGTCCTCCTCTTCTTCCACACCCTCATCATCATCCTCCTGCAACAACAACCCCAACAGCACCATGTTCACGGAAACACCACTGACAACCACTGCAACAAACCACAGATCTCTTTTCTGATTTTTGCTTTTAGAATGTGAGTTAGCCTAGTTTTGTCTGTTTATACATAACATGATTACTTTCAAAATGTTAATGTTTTAAGTGAGGATTAAGGTTCAATTATGGTTTAATGGCTCTGTATAATGAAAACGAAATTGTCCTCGTTTTTATTGATGTGTCATGTATTCACAATTACGGTTTCAAAACATGCTTTGTAGTCCATACAGTCCATATACAGCACATTTTGATTCCTATGATGGCATTAAAAAAACCCTATTTCGCCATAAATGTTTAGTGCGTCAGCACACGCTCAGCGTTTTTTCATCCAGATGACTTCTTATATGAGACAGAATACAAAGCAACCAGTTGAAACTGAAGTCTTGTTCGAATTAAACTCTTTTTTTTAATTTTGGAAAATTGTAAAATATATTGGACAGTTGCCTTTTAACTCAAAATGGAAAATAACCTAGCTGTTTTAAACTTTTCAACTTTCTTGATTTTATATAACAGGAGAGAAGCGTATCAGCCTGTGAACTTCCTGCAACTTCATTCACTGCAAAATATTTAAGGCAGTTTACTTTTTTAAGCTAAAACCTTTTTTCCAACTAAATGTTCATTATGTAATCTAGTGCTTCTTTTCCAAAAAAGGAAATGTCTGTACCATTCCAAGCTTGGCCTCCTCGAAAGCTTTCTTCTCCTCTTGGAGCCTCTTCCTGGCCTCCTCTTCAGCCTGCTTCCTCTGATGCTCCTGCCTCTCCTTCTCCTGCTCCTCGAACGTCAGACGCAGCTTCCCTGGTGTCACCTGCTCCCTCTGTTTTCGTGGGCTGTCCTCATCCTGCCCAACCAAAACTTAATCATTCACTTAATTCATTACAACAAACTCAAACATTTTTATGCTTATTAACTACTCTAAAAGAAAAGAAAAGATAAATCAAAAAGTCAACCATAAAGAATATACATAGTGTATCCCTTCAGATGAGTATTTTACTCACGTTCACACTGGTCTTTTAGGTAGTTATAAATAGAGTATAGTTGATTATCGTGCTGTGAGTGCTGCATGTTTTACGTGGCTTATCTGATTAAGATGAGAAACCACAGCAGTTATACAAATTTCACTATTGTTGGTTGTTCTGTATCCAAAGAATGGTATATTGGCTCCAACACAAATTACAGGGAGCATTGTTTTACCACTAATTTTCAGATCCATTTATATTTCCATTCTAAACTTGCAAGCCTTAGAGATCTTGATTAAAACAAATGCATTGGAGAATTCTGAAGCACTGGAAAAAAATCTAAATTCCCATCATCATGTGGCCCAATGGGATTTACTCAGATCCCAAATAGGGTTCACTGAAACAGCCCTGCTAACCTGTTAATATCCTAGCGTGGATGCAAGTTGTAGCAGATGCTCTTTTTCTCCAATTAAATCCTTCAGACTTATTTCAAGCTAAAGCTTATTATTCAGTAGCTACATGGACCACAATGTAACCTATCTGAGTAATGCTAATAAGAGTGTAATCATTTGAACATGCACATTTGATTTTTGATCTTGCTTCCAGTCTGACAGCAAGTAGATTTTTGTTTCAAAACAGTTTTCAAGAACTGTGTTTATCTAAAAATATTTCATTCATGAGTATGAATTGTGTAAATTCAAAGCATTTTTTCAGCTCTTCTTTAAAATATGTACAATTTTATTAAGAAGTAACCGCCACTTTATGAATCAGTCGATTGTGCTGTTGTTGTAGTTTTATTTACTCTTAATGCTGACCTGGCTCACGGTGACAGAGCGGCGCTTGGCCTCTCGGAACGAGAGTCTGTTCTCATCATATCTCTTCTTCTTCTCCTCTTCGCTCCTCTTTTTCAGCTCCTCCTCGCGATTCTTCTCTATGTCCTCAAAGTTCATCTTGATCTTGCCAGGTTGCTTCTGGGCCTTGGCAGGCACGACTCGGACCAGGAGGCTGTCATCTCCTTCCTGAGTTAGTTTGAATTACAAATCATCGTTGTATGAGTATAATGATGCTGGTTGCCACTGAGTAATTTAAAGAGCAATTTTAATGTGTACACACATGTAGGAGCACCATGAGGGGGGTTAAGACTATATTCAGAAAAATATTCAGAATTTTCTATATATTCTATATACTGTCATCAGAATCTACTATAAATGTTTATAGTATCATTCATGATTGAGTTTCTACTATGAAATATTCAGTAACGATGAATTTTTAAGTACATAAAATATATTATTCAGTGTTCATTACACATCCTACAATATTCACTATTAATGATCCATCATCGATGTTATTTAATATTCACAACAAATGATTCAATATCTGCTATGAATTATTTAATATGTAAGATAAATTATTCAAAATGTGACAATAATTCAATAACTTTCAACACAATAATTATGTTTCAATGTAATTTTTTTGTTGGAACAAATTGTGTTGAAGCTCTTTAGTTATGAGAGTGATGAGATGAAGTGTCAACCCACATAAGGAATTTTGCAGTTGTAAGGGGTTAAGAGGTCAAACAGAACAAATGGCCACATTTATGTTCTTTAGAGGACACTCTTCCCAAAAGTACTTTGAAAAAGTAATGTATTGAATTTAATTGATTTGACAGTTCTTTGCAGTTCTTTGATTCATCAGTGCTTATTTTAGCAGCGACTGCATTGATAATGTACAGTTATTTCATGCCCAAATTATGTTCAATCAGACACATTCAAATCATTGCTTTTCAGAGCGAGCAACTCCGGTGGCTATGAGTGATAAAAAGGAAATTCCCAAATTCATACACCTTTCCACACCCATGTAAAATGCCATCAAAGCATCACTGCAATATACAAAACCTAGTAATTAGGTACCATTTCTACTGGACTTTTTTACACAATATAAAGGGCAGCCATAGTTTTCATATGTTTAAAAAAAAAAAGCAAAATGGGAGACAATGATGACATGTACTTGTTTTCATTTACCCTTATTACTCTGACACCCTCTCTCACAGATACACAAAGACAGGCCCAGACTGGCTACAGATAAGGCCTGACAGGAAAGGCTCATTCCGTTGGCTCAGCTGCCTCATTTTACACTAGGGTAGTCTGAGATAGCAGCGACTAATTCAATCGGAAAAGTGGCTCAGGGGCCACAGCCCATTTTAGTCTGTGAGGGGAAACAGTTGCCAGTCACATGTTGTCTGCACTTGTCGGTTTTACTAGGGTCCCACAATGTGCCACTGCCTCGCTGTTAACATGCAGATATAGACAACGGATCAATCACTGGTGCATTTTAAACTTGTGTTTTTAAACTGGAACTAGCTTTTTGGAGGATAACCATTTTCAAATACTTTAACAAACAGTAATTTTTCCTTCAAACATATTAGATTAATATTAGGAGGGCCTGAAGAATACAGGACCAATAATGGATGTATGTTCCTCAAGCCCACTATTAGACCTGAAGAATACAGCATCGCATGCATTAATTGAACACATCCTGACAGACTCAAAGAATCAATGCCCCCATGCTGACCATCCAACTTCTAAAACCAGCTACTTAATCACTCATTGTTTAGGCAAATAAAGCTTGATTCAAGCATTTAGTCTGCCCTTTTTCATTTATCACAGCTCATTCTTACATTATCATAAAGTCATTTCCACATTCTAAACTAATGTGCTAGCCTTGGCTTTTAACCAAGCATGGATTTGGCTAACAATGCTGTGAGTCTGGATCCCCATTGTGGACCACTGGACAACCAGCATACGAGTGGCACCATAGTTATTTCAAATACTGCACAGGAATATGATTCTACATTCAAATACGAATTTCTCACACAAAGGCTGCCATGTTTCTTAGAATACTGGTATTTACATTCAAAATATTTGCCAGACTATCTTAACAAGAGCAAAGTACATAAGTGAGATATCAAGATACCAAGACATTGATATATTTTTAGTTCATTTCTCAGTTTTTTTCCCCCAACATGTTAGCCTAGCTATCTAGCACTGGACGGTTACAATTGTGTCATCAAATGTTAATAACTAGCAAATCATCATGCTAAAAGTTCAAACGTATGAGGCATGTTTGGATAATTATCTAAAATTAGATTATTGCTAGCTAGCTAGATACTTAACCAGCCCTCATGATAAAAACTGGGTTGGATGGCTGCTTAAGTGTGTAAACACTGAATGCATGCAGGTGGTGCGGCTAACTGAATATTATCACTCTTACCAAAGATCTCAATAATTATGTCTCATAATGTTCCATCGCTGTTTATTTATGTAGGCAAGGAGTCTACAAATGTGCAATACTAGTATTCTCAGTCATCACACTGCTGGATAGAAACCAACAAACTCTGTTACGTAACACTGGCGTGCCAGTACTGAAGGGGTTAATCTCTTTACTCTGCAGGGGGTGAATCTGCCATTAACAGGATAGCATGCAGGGATTGATGCCACTAGATCTTCAGGGTGTTAAACACATAGTGGAGTACTCTACCATTCATTTACATGCTCTGCGATTAATTCTTGAGAGGAATCCTCACCAACCCTCAATGAAGTGTTAATGAGGTGCAACTCAAAGAATGGCCCTGACCCTGCTAACTGAAAATGAACTTCTATTCCATTACAGGTTTTTGATTCAACCTCCACAAATGGTGAAGCTTTAAAATGGTACCTTAAATACCTCCTCTTTCTCTGTAGTATCTGAGGATTACCTAAATGATCGCACATACATTAATCCAGATTCAGTATGGATGGATGAACACTGACAGCCAAGCCGCTTCCTACTCATCCTGAATGTATTAGCACAGGTCACCACACCGGCTCACCTCCTCGGCCTTTTTGGCCAGTTCCTTCTGAATCTTGGCCTTCTCCAGGGTCTCCTGGGCAATACGCTTCTTTCTCTCCTCTTCTGTTTTTTTCCTCTCCTCCTCCTGCCTCTGCTTCTCCATCTCAGCAAACTTTCCCTTCACGCTGCCTGCGGACACCACAGAAACAGGACAGTTGGCCCCAGTAATGAGATTAAAGAGGCAGTGATGGTGCTGCTATGGATTTAGTGCTCTGGCTGGTCACGTCCAAAGTGCCAAAGTCCCGTCTCTCTCTCTCTCACTCGTATTCTTTCACACCCACCTGTAATCTTGGGGACATACGATTTCTCAGGCTTGGCCGGCTTCACGTCCTCCTCATCGCTGGAGGCAAGGAGTTCTTTTATCTGCAAAGGATCAGGCACCAAGTTGTTGGGAGGTTAGATAGGTTTTATCTGGGATCATCTGCTTTGCACGGCCACCACCACTGCAACCACGCTGTTCCCCAGCCAGCCTGTCAGCTCTTAATCCCTATAAGAGCAGGCACATATGACCTACAGCAGGGATACTGATTGGACCATCTCGCTGTGACATGGCCAGGGATCAGTAGGCTGCGCCGTGGCTAGCTGGCATAAAAGACACTTTGCCTGTAGGGCATTTTTGCTTGTTTAACCCTATCATACCCAACATGTTGCTGGTGATCCATTCAGAGAACTGGCTTTGTCTTCTTTAACTGACTCAAATCTGCCCCCAATGATGCTGCTGCACATGAAATTCCATGTTGGCCATGGTAAAATGGATCAGCATGTGGAATCAGAACGTTCTGTGTGCCACTATGTTTTCTATCACTAAATAAAAGAAGCCTAAATGCTGCCCTTATTGTTAGTTGTGCTGCAAATATAAGTATATAAGTCCATTGCTAGACATTTGTTTGCTTGCTCAACATGAATGTGTTTCACAAGATACAAATCTACAAGTAACAAAAAGTAGACCTCATCTCTGTTTTGTGCCTTTTAACAGATATGGTTGGGTGTTACTATGTAGGTGTCAAAAGTGACAATACGAACACAAGTACTGACTATTTGCTTTTTGCGGATCCTCTCTCTCTCTTTGATGAACTGTTCTTTGCGTTTCTTCTGCTCTTCATGGCTTCTCATCTGGTTTCTCTCCTCTCTGACCTTTTGCATGGCCTCAAACTTGCTCTTAACATCCCCTTTGTCCGTCTTCGGAACATAGCTCCTCTGCACTGGCTTCTGGGATTTCATAAGTTTCTTAGAAAGCAAATTAGAAAACAAAAGAGACTGTCAAGAATGTGCTATGTTTGAATGTGTTCTAAAAAGACTTTAAAGGATGTAAAACCTGACCTGATGCTAAAATTTAGGGTTATTTTTACAATGTCAACTTTTACAATACTCTAAGAACATCTTTTCGCTGCCAGAACTAAACCTTATATCAGGGTTTTTTCACATAATTTCACATAATTTGAATGTTTTTATTCTGTACTTTTTTGGACATTTTTGGACAGGTTTTGTTCTGACAGCTTAATGGTGCCAGTACCTCTTGTTTTAGCGCAACATCTGTCAAGTTTGCCATCGCATTTTCTGCTGAATCATCCATCAGGTTCCCCACATCATTCACGTTGTCCACCTCTGTGATGCTGGCGTCTGTGTTCTTTTGGGGCCTTTCACGTTTTCGTGCTTTACCCGTCATTTTTGTTTGCCCTTTAGATGCCGTGGATTTGGTCTCCTCAGGTAAATTCGCGACACCATTTATTTCTGCCTCCTGGGTCTCGCAGCCCATGTCATCCATCTCTGCTGTGTTGTTTACCTCATCTTTGAGGTTCTCTGTGTGAGGGTCTGTGGTGTCGGTGAGTTCTGTATCACTGATGTTATCTGTCTCGTTTTGGGAGGTTGCTCCTGGCATGCTCATCACGTCGGTCATTTTGTCGTCTTTTTGACGAAATGATGGAGCCTGTAGCTGGATCAGATAAGCCTGAAGTTGGGGGAGCGGGAGTTCGCTGTTAGCAGTAGTTTTCAATCACATTAAAGCCTCCACAGTGTTACTTTTGAGATGGCAGGCCACTAATGTTGAATTTGCAGTTTTGTCAAGGTTTAAAAGAAACAGCATGAAAACATAAACACATCAAACATGATTGGTCATATGTCTTAACACAACAACACAACTGTGGCTAAAATGAATAAAGCTACAGATAAAATCCAGACTGTGCGATTTATCTGTTATATGTGAGAAAGTGTCAGAAATGACATAAGCAAGTATATTTAAGATTACTTAACTAGATTACTAGTTGATTTGAGGCATAATGTTTAAGACACCATTCTAAGTTCATTAGATATAGAATTCTAGTCCAAAACTAAAGTCAGAATAAAGAACGTTTTGGCTCATCAATTATATTTAGGGTTATTTGTTTAAATCTGACTTTTCACCAAAGGGTCACTTTAAAAATTGATGAATTAGAAAACCAATAGGTGTTTTTGGGGATACGCAGGGCCTGGGCAGATCTTACTGAGAGACATACCTAAAAAAGCCCTTCTTCACAACAAAGTAATAACATTGACGTTGTATGCACATTTTATATATACTCAATCCCTGTTCAGTCAATGATCTAAATGAAGGTGCAGCTGGGTACAGGGGGAGGCCCCAGCCCTGGCCAGATGGATCCCAGTACAATATGCAGGGCCTAATTTTAACCCCTGTCTGTGGAGCCATGTGACCCTGGCTATTTTTGAGGACAGCTATGTGGCGAGACTGAGAGGGGGTCAGCCAACACACACACACACACACACACACACACACACACACACACACACACACACACACACACACACACACACAC
>JBBJLR010000018.1:16729327-16739454 GCA_037577145.1 Brachypetersius gabonensis
TATATATACACACATTGAGGACACTTACATTGGAACCGCACTTGGGCTATGACTGATGATGCTGAGAAATACGTGGTCGCCTACAGGGGCAAACATGATTTAGTAAGACACATATTCTATATCAAAATCTACAGCATGTCCTCTGAGCTTCCAAAGCATCAAACAAGGCAAATTCACACTGAGTTCATAACGTACGAACAAAAAACAAGCAAACAAATAAGTAAGGAACCTTTCTGGCTTAAAATTTGAAGGTCATTGAAGCTCCAGTAGTCAGTTAACAGAATAATAATGTGCATTACTTTCTGTCTGCTTACTGTTAAAAGTTCAGTAAAATGAATGTAAGGCACAAACAGTAAGGCAAGACATTTTGTTCCCTTAAATATTTCTTCTGTACCTTGTTTTCTATCCTTTTTTTAGTATTAGCCAGCTTCAGTTTTGCCAGTTTTGCCAGTCTTTGAACTTGTTCATCCAACAAGTGACCGATGAACTGTGATGAAACAAAATTGTGTCCTGCAGATTTGATGTACTGTATTTTAGTGCTGGATTTGGAGCCTAGTTGTGCCTTGCTGTGTCTTGTATTGTACTGTGATATATTGTATTTACCACACTGTATTATTCAGGTTCATTTCTTGCTATAAACCATACAAGCCCTTGATTAGGGCTACAAGGACACAGGGAGCCCTAACATTGTTTTAACATAATTGGGTTGATCATGATACTGGCAGAAAAAATCTTTTAACACATGAATTACTATTGAAAAGGATCCACATACCACTTAATCACCCCCCCTTCGCTGTGTCTTCTTGACTGCCTTCTTTCCATCGTGTGTCCTGGAGCCGTACCTTCCCCAGGTAGGTGATACTCACGCACCCGGCCGTCCACATAATGTAATAGAAAACATCAATCATCAGAACAGGCCAGCTTCGTCCACTGCTTGATACACTAGTTAAGATGCTTGTTTGTATTGTAGGCACTTTCAGCAGTGGACAGGGGTCAGCATGGGCACTCTGACCAGTCTGCAGCAACACAACCCCAGTCTTGCTAACTTTTACTTACAACACAGTAGACGGTGTTGTATGTTGCACCAAGGCTGTGTAGCTCCACTGAGTACTTTGTATGTTTGGGGGCCATAGATGTTTCTAAACATTATTACGCAGTCATTATCTTAAAACATTAATTAACTACATATAAGAGGAAATAGCATATAAAGAATGAATGTAAATAAATGCAGCTAAAATGCATTTGTTTACGTTTAAGTTTATCATATGAGTTTTTCTTCCACTTATGTTATAATAAACTATAAAAGCGTTTTGGGACGTCTGACCATTATACCAACAGGGACTTTAATGACATTGCATTCAAACACATAGACTTTAATATGGAGTTGGTCCCCCATTTTCCACAAGATGTTGGTGCTTTTCTGTGGGAATTGGTGCCCATGTGTTCTGTAGAGCATTTATGAGGTCAGACACTAATGTTGGACGAGAAGGTCTGGCTCATAATCTCAGTTCCAGTTCATCTCACCATCTGGGGATGGTGGTGGCCTAGTGGTAGGATACTTGCCTCCGGACCAAAAGGTCACACACCACCACTGGGTCCCTGAGCAAGACCCTCAACCCCAAGTTGCTCCAGGGAGACTGTCCCCTGTAGTTAGAGAATGGAAGTCGCTTTGGATAAAAGCGTCTGATAAATGCCATAAATGTAAATGTAAATCTCAAAAGTGCTGAACGGGGTTGAGGTCAGGGCTCTGTGTGGGATAGTCAAGTTCGTCCACACCGAACTAAACTAATCTTTATGGAGCTTGCTTTGTGCTCTGGGGCACCGTCATGCTGGAATAGAAAAGGTTCTTCCCCAAACTCTGTCCACAAAGTTGGAAGCATGGTCAAAAATGTCTTGGTCTGCTGAAGCATTAAGATTGTCCTTCACTGGAAGTATGGGGGCTAGCCTCTGAAAATCAGGTCTGTATCAATACCTCTGGTGTATAAGGTACAGTTGATCTTGAAATTCTAAGGTGAGGTGAGCATGTTGGGTCCCCGCTCCAGTAGATGGCAGAAACACACTGTCTGAATGTGAGGGGAACAAAGCTGAGAAGAAAAAGACGCGACAACAAGCTAGCAGGCTAGCTGGAGGATAGTGGAACTGGGCTAAGAGTAGGATTTTGAATTCTGTAAGGACTTAAATCGTCTTGCGGATCACGAAAACGACACTGCGAGTTGAGTCCTGAGTGGGACCTCTGATGGCAGCGAGGCAGCAGTTCACGGTACTGCGGTGTTTCTGTTTCTCTCTCTGAGGCTCTGGTCAGCTCTGACAGCTCACTTTCGAAATCCTGCTGGTTTTGCTGCGTTACGTTTACACCCTGTTCATGTTGTTCTGCAGAAAAGGCAATGTCTTATTTCCATATATATCCAAACTTCACTTTGTGCCATTGGTGTGGTCTCTTCTTCGAAGCCCAGTTTCTAGAAATAAGAGAGAGGCGTTTTTACTGTCTGTCTGTAAATACGATCAAACATTTCTCTGATCACAGCTTCAAACCTAACGGTGGGAAAATCATCAAAGTATCTGAAATTGAGGGTGATAACAACTAGATTGATAAAGGATAAGAGTGAGCACTATATTCTCATGGACACACCAATAGGTCTGTTTTGAGTTGTGAATATTTACAAGGAGCTTGGGATTTCTTCTCACTTTACAGTGGCAATATCGTGTTTTTCAACTAATGTCTCTATTGACTACATATAAATAGCTAAAAGAGTTCATAAAGTGTTAAAATGCCTGGACAACACAAGGCTAATGTTTGTTTAATTGGGGATCTAGTCATAGCTAACGTTAGACAAGTGTTCAGGCAGTGTCTTCTAAAGACATGGCCCCAGTCCTGCTCATTCTCGCCGTTTGTTGATAAAGTCCTCTTCTGTCTTAAAAGAAAACAGCTGTTTTGTAAAAGAGTCCCTCGGGAGCATAAATTCCGATGTGTGTCTGTAAACAAACAGGGCTAGCAGGCTAGCGACAATGCTAACAGGCTATTGAGATCTGCCCAGGGCTGTAGCTAGGTGTGAACTATTTTAGTCTTTGACGAATACAGCCTCAGCCCTTTCCCGTGAGTGTGTGTTTCATTGCCACAGTGTAAATCTGCTGTCAAGGTGAAGAAAACGCCTTGAGCACCGATAAACAAAACGTTATGGACACGGCTAACAAGCTACGCAATACTGACAGCACTCTAGCATTCCAGCTAATCCATCCTTCTGAGCTATTATTGACTTTCTCTTCAAAATACGTTTTTACTGTCCACAGGCACAAGAGATGCATGTGTTGACCTTAACAACAAATTAATTAATAACAAATTAAACTTGCTGTGAGATAGTATTTTGTTTTCCCCCCCAAAGTGATGCTGCTGTCCCCATCAGAGAGAGCATCTGAGGCTACGTTTAGTGAAGAGAGAAGGGGAGTACACATATTTTAGTTAATACAAACTAAATATTTTACTTTTAATAAGTAATGACGATCATTACTGTATAGATAAGTGTCTAACACAACGAAATATTCTCTCCTCTGCACACTGTGTCTTATAACTTTTAAAACGGCGAGAAGTATCACTGGAAGCATAAAATGCTGGATTAAATTGCATTATTATGCTGTCAAAACCTAAATTTGGTACACACTTCAACAAATAATTTTTATAGAGAGCCGCTATCTGATCTAAACGAGTGTCATTTCTCTAGTCACGCTAAACCCGGGTTTTATTTACGTGTTCTTATCTCTCTCGGGACAAAAATAGCTTTTCTAGCTATTTATCGGATCAAGAGAGCTGGTAGGGGTTTGACAAGATGCCTTCAAAGACACCGAAGTTAAATAGAACGGACAGGTTGTTTTTCTCACTTAATGCACATCGTTTAATTCTGCCTAGATTTTGCAGTCCATTTGGTTTCTTTGGCTTCTGATGTTTATCTGAGAACTGGGTTTGATGTAGAGAGCAGGCTGACAGCTCTTTAACCCCTCTGGCGCTGATCTCAGCCAGGTGAAGGTGCGTTCAGCATTCAACACAGAGGCTGTAATTTAATCTCGGCTCCCGGTGACGACTGACTGAAGTAACAGAGGCGTCTTAGGCGCGCTTTCACGCCTCGCGTGTGTCTCCGTTGCCCGGTGTATGGAGACATGACAGAAAAACACACAGAGGTCTCTCTGAGAGGTTTGTCTGCTGCATGCAGGGTTAATTTTTTTTGTGCCGAGCCTGTGTTTTTCTAGCTCTCCCGCTTGCAGTGCGCCATCTGCTACATGGACCACTGCGACGGTGCTGCAGTCATGCTGCAATGGCACGTCTAGGCCAAAAGGGCCCTTACTTGCTCGCTGCTTGCAGCCAGTGTGCTGTGATGTTGATGTTTCCACACAAAATACAAATGTGCATGGGCTTGGGGAGAGAATGCTTGATCAATACTAATATGCATGGTTATGTGTGTGTGTGTGTGTGTGTGTGTCCATCCAGGAGATGAGAGGAGAGCAGGTACTGCCATGGTGGCTGCGGGCGCAGTGACTCAGAGAGTTTAGGATGGCACAGGCAGGGCCGCAGCTGGACTACCACATCCTTCAAGACCTTAAACAGAGATTTCCTGAAATCCCAGAGAACGTGGTATCTCAGTGCCTTCTGCAGGTGAGGAGATTACAGCACTAGAAAGTTCTAGGACAAGTCACATACATGTCACCAAGATAAGAGTTCTGTTTCCTTTTTTAGCACCAGTGGGAAAAAAACTGACAATGTGCAAGAGGGAATAGAGTGTAGTCCAAATAGTAAACAATAGACATTGTTATAATGGCAGTGACTTGGAGCCTTCTTTTATTGCCCTTATCTTTGTGTTTGGGCCTTCTGTGGAGGATCCGAATCAGGCTTTGTTGGCAATTATGTTTTTATCTTTGTTTATGCACAATTACTCATAATGGAGAGATCAGAGGAAGGAAAGCATGCGTGGAGCAGAATAATGACTATTTTGTGTTCTGCTCAGCCTCTTACTTTGACTATGTCTTCCCACTGCACATCTGGGTCATCTGAGGATTGTAGTGCAAGTGTCAGCTGCGTCAGGTGCTACTTTGTTGTTTCCTCCAACATCTACCATTTCCTCTTGTAGAACAACAACAATCTGGATGTATGCTGCCACCTGCTGGCTAAGGAGAGTAACAGATACCTGTATGAGGAGTACCACAGTCCGGAGGAGGTGCACTTGACCCGGAACCACATGCTGCACATAAGCGTGGGTTACCCTCCGTCAGAGGGGCCCAAGGTTAACACGGCTGCGGGGCGGCAGCTGGTGCACAGCTCCAGCGATGGACACATCGAGCCTCCTCGGGGTGCTTTCCCCGAACCGCACTCGGCCCCTGCTGCAATGGCGCCATCGCCTGGATACAACCCCTTTTTCATGGGCGATCAGGGACGCTCCACTAGCACCCCTACTCCTCCCCCCTCCATGCAGGGCATGTCCCCCACCTACACTCCTGTTCCCCAACGCTACATGACCCCCATCACTGTCACCCTGTCTCAGAACATCCCTAACGTCCCACAAGCGCTGCAGATTCCACCTGGAGCATACGGTAACAGCGGCAATGCCCTGTACATGCGCCCCTCTCCCTCACAAAGCCCCCAGCCCACTCCATGGGGCACTTCTGGAGCTTCTGTGTACCAGCCATCACCTTACGCCACACCTACATACCAGTCACCCTATAGCTCCCCCCAGCACCAGGTCCAGCAGCCTCCACATGTATTTTTACCCATAAGCCCACCTAACTTGTCCAACATGCCCTACCAACAGGGACCGCAGGTGCCCTACAGGTCCTACATGACTTCTAGTGCCCTAAAGAATCAGATTGAGATCACACTGGAGGGGAGGCCACGGAGTAACTCCCCTGTGCACACTTCCCAGGGGGCGCTCTACATGACTACCAGCCCATCCCCAAGCTCACCGTCCAGAGCTATAAGCATGACGGCCACCCCAGGGCCATCCTTCCATCATGGAGTTTTCCTCCACCAAGGGGCACCACGACCGCGGCCTGCCTCATCACCCCAGCCGGCAAGCTCTGCCTACATCAAGATCAAAGTGTCGCCCGGCCAGGCCCAGCGGCAACTCGAATCGCCGCCAGTGGAGACAGAATCTCTTCTCAATATTGTAGACCAGGGGGAAAACCATGGTGCCCCGGCCCCCATCCTGCCCATCTCTGCTCTGCCTGGCAACGTCGCCAGTCAGATCAGCCACATGCCCAGACGCTCCAGTTCAGGGTCAGATGACTACGCTTACACACAAGGTAATGTCTTCCACTTTGTTCATGTACATCTTTGCTGTTTCCTCTTTATAAATTTACTTCACAGCAATAGTTTGAAGGAGGTTTACACAGTTTTCACCACTTACTCTAAATGTTGTCAGTCAGTCATAACACATTTGGTTTGCTTCTTTAGTTTTGCAGTGAAAGGCTAATGTAGTAAGAAAGGAATCTCATAGCTCACCTGTTAGCACTGCGCAGACTGCATGCCTCCATCATCAAAATTAATCAATAATAGACCAATTAGACCTCTTTTGCTAATTAGGTTTCTGACAATGTATGATGCACTGTTATCTATATAGAAAAATTAAAGGGTTATAGTTACATCATACTTTTGTCTGTTTGTATAAATAGCAAGAACATCGTACAAACTACTCTTAAATGCAAACTTTCACGTAAAAAAAAATTCTAATAGTTCAGGTAGTATTGGAATATTCTTACAGATTTGTCACTTTTTCCCCCATTTGTGATTCAGTTATATTATGATGTGTTTGCTTTATTGTTGTCATTCTGGGAGAATTCTCACTTTCACAGTATGATAAAATTTTCACATTTATTTTGCCCAGCTGGTGACACAGTTACTATTTATTGATTCTGTTTAAACAAATACAAACAACTGCAATGCTTTAGTGGTAGGGAAACAGAAAACAAAAGGGGGAAGGGGGAGTAAAAGTAATAAGAACAGAATAAAATGGTGGTGGGGGGCAACACCGCATACATGCAGCAGGTTAAACATTTTCCACAGTACACAGAGCTGATTTTGACATGCAGGCGACACATGTGATGTCAGAATTTACACACACTATTTCTTATGTGTAGGTGTGTGCAGATGTGCACATGCACACACGTGTGCATTTGATATTTTAGGTGTGTGTATATATGATTGCTTGTGAGTGCAAGTGTATATGAATGTGTCTGTGTGTGTATAAAAGAAGGTGCTTACAGAGATGGTCCAGCGCATCATTGATACAGTACATAGAATCCACCAATATAAGCAACTGAGTATTGTAAATAAAACATAAATCTGTTTATGTCCTTTAGCTAATCTCAGTAATCCACTTTATCCATCAAGTTTGAAAGTAGATTGGAAATTTCACCTGGGGGGGGATAATTTTTGTATATTTCTTCAATTATATTGTAACTGATCACAATCAAGTCTATCACTGAAGAAGTGATGCAGTTCTATCACCTTCACATTACTGCATTACAGTTCAACTTCATAAACTCTCGTCACCCCTCCTTTTCTGTCTGTCTTGCAGCCTTGCTGTTGCACCAGAGGGCACGGATGGAGCGGCTGTTGAAGGAGTTGATGTGTGAGAAGCAGAAGCTGGAGCTGCTGAAGGGTGAGGTGAACGACATGGAGTATGACGCCCTGCAGAGACGCTTCAGACGTGTCAACAGCACAAGCTTCATCCCACGGGTACAGAGACCCTCATAGAGATACAAGGACAGGGGGTTATTCCACCAAGCAGGATTGTTCAGTAAACTGCAGTAAGGAGTGTCCAATTGGAATTCTAATACACAGAAATAACTTATGCCCATGGTTATCTTAGAAATCCTGCTTTGTGAAGTAATCCCCTGTTTAGTACTTGGACACACATACAGAGAGATTATATTAAACATGCACTAGTACACTGTAACCTCAAATGTAAAAATGCATTGAAAAGAGCATGTCAGGTGAATTAACTTCTGCAGCTGTGTGGAGTCGTGTAATAAAAGCTGCAGGCACCAACACAGCCTGAGCAAAGTGTTGACCACAGAAATATAAAAAGACTGGTGAGCTTACTATATGTGTAAATTCAGCTTGGTGGTTTGCTAGATGTTAAGAAACTATGTGGCCACCTCAGCCTGCAAACGTGCGTTGCCTTGAGGTCTCTCTGGGACCTAAACTGAAATTTGTTTGATTATTTGACAATTACACAGGTCAACAAAAACAGAAACCACAATACACTTTTCTAAACCAGGTTTTCATGCTGATTTCAGATCTGCTTTCATTTTTTTCAGTCACATCAACTTTTTGAATTGAGTAATATTAGATTTGCATAGACATGCATTTTTTTTTAAACCGCAGGCACCAATCAAGTAACTGTTTCAATATTTTCAGTGTGAGGTCAGAGAGGCCACACTGTGGCATAGATATAATGATCAGTGTCAGTCAGCTATCATTGTTTCTTCAATAAGTCTTAGCATATGATTATTATATGATCATTATACCAACTGTCAAGCAATATATAACTAGCATCATCACAAAAACTGTATGTGCAGGAAAAAACTAAACACAGATTTGAAGTCAACATTAAAAACACTACAAAACCCACAAAAACCTATCTCTGATGATTTTGTCCTGTTTACCTGTGTTAACATGGCAGTTGAATGACCTGTTAATATAATCAACTCATATTAACTTCATATCATTATTAGACTAGACTTTTCATGAAGTTTTGTTTAACCAGTTAGAAATTAATATTAATAATATTATGAGCTCGCCTGGTTCTCCAGGGATGGCTTTGATCAATGCTTCTTAATTTTTTTCTTATTAGGATCATCTATAGCCTTTCTATTTTTCAGTCAGTTTGCTGGCAAAACGAGGACAATGATCCACTGTTGCAAAAAGGACGCCCCATAAGTAGGACTATATTTGTCCTGCTGTCACACTAAGAAACCCAGAAATGTCATTATTTAATGGCACAATTTGAACTTATTTGTGCAGTAATAACATTCAATCCATAAATTACATTATATTACAAAATATTTTTAGATATTCAAAGACGTTTTACTTATTTCATTTAGCTTTGTTTTTATTTAACATCTGCACATAACATTTCATTTGTGGATTTAGTGATAGTGTGTGTGTGGGTGCTCAGATACAACGTCTAGTTTCAGTACATGTGTAAAACATCATGTTAGGAGCTCAAAATCTTCAACTTCTTTTTGATTCCCTAGTTTTTTTGCTGGAGTGTTTAAACAGCTTAGGTGTGTCTGCTGTGCTGAAAATAGTTCAACCCCCAAAAAATAAGATCCAGCCAACAGTGGCCTGTGGCCAGAAACTGGCCACTGATGAAGGATTAGAGGACGACTAGCACAAACTGAAGCATCAGATGAGCAACTGTCACTAAGATATCATCTTAACTTTCTACAAACTACTTTGTGAATGCAATGATATAAGATGGGGCTGACATAATATTTTTGCTCAAGTAGTCTAATGAGTACGTACATTAATTAATTGATGCGCACCAATATTAATATTTTCCACCCCACCATGGGTGCTGGAACCCTTACAGCTTAAACTTACGTGTCCTGCGGACCAGTCATTCATGCATTGGGCTGCAGGGCCCAAAACGACCGAACGGGTGTTGTGCTGGGGGCGGGTCGTGAAGTCGAGGGGCGGGGACGGGCACGCAGTGACCGAAGCGCTGAGATCAGACAGGATCTGACTTAATTTGGATTGGTGCAGAAGCGAGGCTCAGTGGACCGGCAGAAACCCTGTTTTAAAATGTAATTATTATTTTTCTTTTAAGGTTTTCCTTACCTGAGTGGTGGTAATTAGATTGAGTATGAAGTTACTCAAATCAGGTATGCTTTTGTGCCGTGAAGACTGAAAACTGCCACGCATTTTACTGTACGTCCCTCGCATGTGTACTTGCGTACCATTTATGTCAGCCCCTGGATATAGTGGTGTGTTTGTGTTTGTTAATGGTGAGTGACTAGCATTTAGTTTGATAGTTTTTTTTACGTTGGACACACACAAGTGTGTTGCAGAACGCACAGATTGCCAGTCCGCCCCTGAACACCAGCGCTGAGCTATTTAATATGGACAAAAGTAATGGGAC
>JBBJLR010000018.1:16747004-16760853 GCA_037577145.1 Brachypetersius gabonensis
CTCCTGAGTTTAAATTTTGCTGATCAATTTGAATTAATTATTATTTATTGATTATATTTTTTTTAGCATTAAATGGTCAAAACTTGTTTACTTGTTTTTTTTATTCTTTTTTTTATTCCTTTTGACCCAGTGTCTTTTGCTCTCTGTGTATTTTTCGAAGCATTTTTACATGCTTGTTATTTTTATAAAATGTAAAGATCCTCCACTGTTTTCTGTGTAAGAACTTAAAGCAAGCATGTGGTATCTGTGCCTTTTCAGTTTTAGTTTCTGTTTTCAGTTTTTACTTGTGGTATTTCAGTTTCTCTAACTCACTGTAAAAAGTATATAAAATGCATGAGCCTACAACCAAGAGAGAGTTGTGCTGAATCAGTAATAAGAGAGAGAAATTTTACAGCACGAGATCACTTACGATCACAGTTTCACCTGACTGTAAAGAGAGGGCTCGCTGGAATGTGGACATCCGCTAACAGGATGCATTTTAATGCCAGTAGAAATCAGACCACACCCTCAGTACACTGCTCTGAAAGGTCATCTCCCTCTTGTGCGGAATAAATAAAATGCTGGTTAAACCTGCACATTATTCCTCAGAGGTTATTGGCGTCAAACTCAAGTTCTGCATAGCCACTGCAGCGCTTTTTTGTTTCCTTGCTCTGTTACACCTACTTCAAAGGATAATGCAGTTACTCTTTGTGTCAACCAACCTCTTATTCCCAACAGCTCCATTATGAAAAGATTCAGCTGTATTTGACATCTCCAGTGTCTCCATGATTCTATTGAGTTAATAAACTCACTGAATACACAAATGTGACTGAAGGAACTTTCTACTCAGTTGTGACAAATAGCCAACAAACCAAGCTTTTTTGGTGAAACAGGAGTTTAATTTTGGCCAAACAAATGAGCTCATACTTGATTATTATTGAATCACAGTTGGTTCTGGCTTTAGCAATTGAATTGCCGTTGTCATGCATCATTGCATGTCTGCTCCTTCATTAGTCACATTAGGCTTGTAAGGAAAGCTGCTCTGTATGTAAACACTATTTTGACTGTGCTTTGTTATCTGACTTTGTTCAGTCCTTCAGCAATTTGTTTTTGTGGTTTGTTTGTTTATTATTTATCTCAGATCTGATGGTTTTTCCTCTATGTGGACAGCATGACCGTGCCCAGGTGCACAAAGCAAGTTCTGTAAAGACATAAGTTCGGTGTGCAAGAAGAACTTGTCATTCGCTTAATGCGTTTTGTTTTTCTTTAGGCAAGTTTGACCCAAAAGCCGTGAACAACTTTTATGACAACATTCAGCCTGGTCCGGTTGTACCGCCCAAACCAGGGAAAAAAGGTGAGGATTTTTCATGATTTTTTTCAATCTTTTTTTTTCCCCCAGAGCAGGTGATTTAGTAACGCTTCGAAAAAAACGTGTAGCATGTTTCTTTGCCTCCACATTGGCATGTTGGAGAAGATTTTGTTTTGACAGTGATGAGGGAATGCATACAGTACTGTGCAAAACTCTTCAGCCTCCCATCATTTCATTATTTTGCTTTGAATTGCCTTGCTGGTACAAAAATATGTTATGACTGTCAAATTGTATTTTATTTGGGATAGAAGTGCCTAAAGATATAAGGCGTCTAGATGAAGGTGTTCCAACCACTCAGCATTCAGCACCACCAGTATACTGATGACCGCCTGATCATCTGCATCTGTTCCTTCACTGGTTAAGGCCTTAGATGAGATGTGTTTTGTTGTGCTTGAATGATTTATATGTAGGTCCCTGTGTGGCTTAACAGACAAAACATTCCTTTGAAACTGGTCAGGTTAAGGGACTGGACTGAAAATGACAGTCCAGGACGCCTGGAGAACTGTTCCTTGAGACAACATTAAAAATACAGGAAAGTGGCTGTGTGGAAGCATTATATACGGGTATATAATACGTGTGTGCGCGTGTGTCCGCAACACATTTTTAAAAAGTTGGGACAGAGGCAATATAGGGCTAGTAATGAGGTTTAAAATAAATAAATAAATACTGATGTGATTTCAAGCAGGTTATCAGGTTATTGAAATCATGTTTTTGTTCAAAAGTAGTATACACAAAACCAAGAGCGAAGATGGGCAGAGGATCTCCAGTTTGTCAACAAATGTGTGAAAAAATGATTGAAGTCTTTAAAATAGTTTTATCCTTCATGGAAACTGATTTTCTCAAAGCAAGATTAGAAGAGATTTGCATATTTTGGTCTCTAAAATGCATAATATCATTAAGCAATTTAAAGAATCTGGAGGCATTTCAGTACACAAAGGGCAAGAGCGCAAGCCTAACCAAACACCTGTCATCTCCGATCCCTCAGAAGGCACTAGAACCACATGAGCAATGAATTCTTTGGCAAGCCTTTGTTACTTAAAACTTTACTGAAGAAGCCCTGTGACACCCATGCCCAGAAGCAGCATTGACTTTTCTGGGCCTGGAGGCATATAGGAGGCATCACATGGTGGAATCATGTATTATGGTCAGTAATATCAGTATATTGCAACAAGTTTCAAAGCCAGGTCCTGTGTCTGTGCCCTTGGTGAAAGTAACCTCCTGTGATGCTGCATTAATGCAGAAATGTACTTTTAGATTTTAGAGCAAAATATGCTGCCTTCAAAACGACATCTTTTCTAGGCATGTCCATGAATTTTTCAGCAAGACAATGCAAAACCACATTCAGCACACATTACAAAGGTATGTCTACAGAAAAAGAGGGTACAGATGCCAGGCTGGCCTGCCTGCAGTCCTTACCTGTCCCCAGTAGAGAACGTGTGGAGAATTTTGAAATGAATAATGTGACTGCCCCGTGCTGTCGTATGCCTGTCGTAAGACGTGTGTGCAGGTAGAGTGGTACAAAAAGAACCCTGAAACGCTTCATCGCTTGGTATCCTCAGTGCTGAAATGTTGTGAGAAGGAATGCCAAAAATACTAAGTGGTAAATCAATCTAGTCAATCTAATCTAATAAAGTCAATCTAAATGCTTTACTGTCCCAACTATTTTGGAGTGTGTAGGAATGGGTGCGATGTAACAAAAATATTGGGTTTTTTTTGTGTGAATGTTCATTGATGCATTATTCTGTGCTTGAAGTTTTTTCTGTAGTCTAAACACCACTTTCCTGTTGTTGTGAACCACTTTTTTAAGGATGAGTTAAAGACATCCTCAATTCGGTCTGCTCTCAGAATGTCTTTTGAGGCTATTGGTTTTCCTTTGACACACTAAATTTAGCTTTTACTCACTCTCTTTCCCTGCCCTGGTCCCGTTTTAATTCGCTCCTGACCTCTGCTTGCTCTCTGAAGTGACTAGATGGTGTGATATTGTGTTACCATTCTGTTGGGTTCGCGTCACCACATTGTTGCTGGGCTGGGGTGATCTTTTGAACTGGGCAACACTACAGTGTTAAAGTGCAGCCTTGCGCGTGTGTGTACACGCTTAATTTCAGCCTGAGTGTCACTGCTGAAGATTGTAGCAATGAGGCGATGAGAGGCATGTTGGAAGTCCAATCCGGACTCTTCCTTTTGAGAGTTAGTCCTCAAGTAAGATATTAAGTGAATGACGTATAGTAGTTTTTATGACATCAGTTACAAGTGATGTTTTGTGGAAAACATCTCTGCACATTTTAATGCAGATCTACTCTTTTTTTATTTTAACATAAGAAAAACACAAAATGTGGTCTGTTGAAATTATGGCACATTTCATAATGTTTTAATTCCAGCATTAAGTTCATGAAATAGAGAGAAATTGTGCTTTTAAGTTGTTTAAGTATTTAATTTCCCTAGAAGATGTAGAGCAGGTTTACAACCGTATTTTACATGTCATCTGAACAGGGGTGCTGAAACTTTTGCATACTGCTGCATAGTCATATAAAAATATGCCATTCCAAAATGTGGTTATGCATGCCAGTTTTGCCATTTAAAAAATTAACAGTGCGCCTGGACAAAAACATTTTTTGAGTTTTGGTATAAAAAAAATGTGTTCTGTACATGTTTGTGTATATACATTGAGCCTCAAAAGTATTCATACCCCAGGCAAATTTTCACTTAAAGTTGATTTTATTCAACCAGCAAGTCATATTTAGACGGGAAATGACATAGGTGTATGCAAAAACATAATACAATGATGTACTTTTGGACATGCCACTTTTTGCATAATTGTACATAAAAGCTGTGAAATGTTTTTTTCCTCAATGATGTCTTTAGTACATCATTTAGTGAAAATTTGCCTGGGGTATGAATAATTTCAAGGCTCACTGTACATATACCTGTTTTCCCCTTTACATTAACTCAAAACTAGCTTTTGTACTACTTGCTGTTTCTACTCACTGTGTTTGTGTGTGTGTGTGTGCGCGTGTGTGTGTAAATTTATTTTTGTCTTTGTACATCTGTGTGTGTGTGCGCGTATACATTGTGTGTTTGTGCGCGTGTGTGTGTTAGATGTTGGAGGACGGGGTGTGAAGCCTGCGGTTGAAGTGCAGCGTGATGAGGACTTTGAGGGTGCTCAGTGGAACTGTGACAGCTGCACTTTCCTTAACCACCCGGCTCTGAACCGCTGTGAACAGTGTGAGATGCCACGCTACACCTGAATCCATCACCCTGGCAACCAGCACGGCCCTACCCAGCATCACCCAGACCCAACCTTCTCTTATGATTGACTCCCACTCCTGGGCCTCTGCCTGTGTCCCTCCCCCCTCAGCCCCACCCAGCAATAACTGAGCCCTACTCTGCCCTGCTGAGGAAGAGCCACCTCTCCTAAATTAAACCTTGTGTCTTTATCCAATCAGGCCCAGCCTCCTGCTTCCCCTCAAGAAGCTCCACAGGCACTTGTTTTAATGTTTTTGTTTCCTACTGAAAAATGATGCTTTAAAAAGAGGGATGGAGGGAGCCTTATCTCCATTCAGACAGACTAAAGGGAGTGGCTGACTGTGGAGCAGGCTGAAAAAGGATGCATTGTTTTTGTTTTTTTGTCCAAGTTGAATGAACCTCTAGGATGTCAGGTAGACATGCCACACCAAGCTACCATTCCAAGCAAAATGAGACGGCCATGTTTACACGAAAACAAGCCCCAGGGAATCGCACAAGCAGGGCTGCGCTCCACCAGATCATGGATGAAGTAATGATTCAAAGCAGGGGTCTGATTAATCTTAATGTAGAGTTCACACTGTATGCGCTCTCTGAGAGCTCCTCTTTCGAATGAAGAACACTAAGAGACATGCATATGAATTATATCCTACCTGGTACTTTTATGCATATTATGCCACACTGTATTCTGTGTTTAAGGTGTTGATTTTCCTGTGCAAATGCCTCAAGTTGCTGTACTTAATAAAGGAGTTGATTCTATGTGAAGATACTCTAGCAGTTTGTTTCAAGACATGTTTGATGTCTGAGGTTTGGAGCTGGATATCAACAAGCATTTAAAGGTTACGCCATTCTGCAACAACATTAAAAGAACTGACGGATGAAGTAAATAAAGTTGCACCTGTTAAATGGGTGGGAAATAACAAAGTGTACAGTCAGTTCTTGTGTTGTACAGACATTCATGTGTTGGGAGCTCTAAAAACAGGCAGGTTCTGATCGACGTTGACAACTTAGTCAAATCAACTTCAAAACAACAGGTGTTGTGATGCGTTTGTGGTATGCAGGGGTTAGTACCTACCAAAAGAGGTCCAAATAAGGACCACCAACAGGTTATTGTGCACCCAAGGCTCACTCGTGTCTGAGCGGGATGAAGGCCTTTCTGGTCTGATTCCACAGAAGAGTGACTGTTGCACAAATTGCTAAAAAAGTTCATGCTGATGACACAGCGCATAACCGTTTGCTGCGTAAGGTACTGTGGGGCTGCAGACCGGTCAGAGTGCCCATGCTAACTCCACTAAAAGCACCTACAATTGGTCTATGAGCATCACAATTGGACCATGGCCAATGAATTACCTGGGGAAGAGATGGCACCAGGATACACTAAGAGAATACGGCCAGCAGGGTAATGAGCTCTACCACATGAAAATTGTTTAGGATTTGCTTGAGGAATACAAGTTCAAGGCATTGACCTGCCCTCCAAATTCCCCACCTCTAAGTCTCGAGCATGGGTGAGGGGTGCTGGACAAGATAATCCCATTCATTAAGGACCCACCTCTCAACTAACAGAACAGGATGTATGGCAACAGCCTTAGTGCCTGATATCACAGCGTACATTCAGAAGTCTTGTGGAGTCCATGCCTTTGCCGGGACAAGGACCCTGCACAGTATTTGGCTAGTGGTTTTAATGATATGGTTTATGTGCTTTCCACTTGTTTTTTAGATTGGTTATGTGGTATCTGAAGTATGATATACTGTTATCTATAAATATGGACAAACAGACAGACCAAATTCAGACTTAAGACTTTCTGCTATTAATGTTTTTGCTGCTGTAGGATGCATGTTAGTTTATCTGTTTAGACAGCAGTTTGGTATACATTGTCAGAAACCACATGAGTCTATAAGAGATTGCTTAATGCCTTTAAGGAATGCTTGCAGGATCTAATTGTTTGATTTTAAGCTACATAGGGATTGGAGCTCCAGTGTAAAACAAAGGAGCCACTTCAGACACCAAATCTTACTGTAGGTATGAATGCAAATGCTAATAATTTCACTTCTACTAACTCATTCTGTGTGTGTGGTGGTGTTTTTTTTTCTTCATATAGTTGTGTAGGCCCATGGACTTTGCTGTTGCTCACACCTCATTATGGAGCCTTAGGTCAAAACAATCCAAAAAACAACATCTTCAGTTCTGTTTCTGATTTTTAAAAAAACTGCATAAAGCACAGTAGCTTTTGAGCTACTACTTTTTTACTTGAAGCTCCTGGCTAGTCTTTTGGTGCCTCCCTCCTCCGTTCCGTGGTGTCTGTTAGATGATGTGACAGTTTGTGTTCTTCCTCAAGTGGGTCGAGTTGTCTCACAATATTTGTTGACACCAGTTTGAATGAATGCTTTGGATGATTTAACTTGGAGGGAGCACATGGGCCTACGTAGGCTAATGCTGTCTCATCACACTGCTGATGACAAAGCAACCTCAAACTTTGAACAGGTTAGGCCTCAACCTACCAGTGATGATGGTATCAAGGGATTGGGGGGGGGGGGGGGGGTTTCTAGTTTGTGGGTGGAAATTCCCCTCTCGACTGTACCTTGGATTCCTGCCATAAAGTTTTTTTTACCTTCACATCTCCTCCCTGTTCCTCTGTCCTCGCTTAGCTCTGATCCTACTCATTATAAATGGATGTGGTTGTCTAGTTCATGCAGAAGCAGCCCAGAAACCCAACCTAAGTCTGAAGAGCTCTGTCCACTCATATACTTCTGCATGACTGTGCCCCAGTGCAAAAAGTGAGCTTCATAAAGACGTGGTTGGATGAGTTCAGTGTGGAAGATCTTGACTGGCCACATAGAGCCCTGACCTCAACCCCATCCAACACCTTTGTGATGAACTGGAATGGAGACTGAGAGCCAAGCCTTCTCATCCAACATCAGTGTCTGCTCTACAGAATGAATGGGCACAAATTCCCATAGAAATGCCAGAATATTGTGGAAAGCCTTCCAAGAAGAGTGGAAGCTGTTGTAACTGCAAAGGGAGAGCAACCCAGTATTAAAGTCTGAGTTTGAATGCAATGTCATTAAAGTCCCTGTTGGTCAGGTGTCCCAGTACTTCTGTCCATTAGGTGTATGGACTCTTGTTTCTCCACCTTTCTTCCTGAGACTGCTGGAATAGGGTCCAGCCCTCTCCCTGACTTTTGTTGGGATAAGAAAAACTGACCATTCTGTCATGCGTGAACACACTACAGCACACAGTGTGAACAGCAAAAAATTCTTCCTCTGTATTTAAACCCATTCATCCAAGTGAAGCAGTGGGCAGCCAGGAACACAGCACCTGGGGAGCAGTGTGTGAGGCCGACACTTTGTTCAAGGATACCCACGACTTCCTGACTGCAGGGTGAACACACTAACCACTAGACCGACTGCCCTGGTATTCATATAAATGAATGAATGAATGAATGAATAAAGGTTTTCTGTATCTGTTTATTTTGTTAGTGTATATAAAGTCACAACTGCATTCTGGGCTGGAAAAGACCCCAACGCATTCATTCTCTCACACACACATGCATCTCGTTCACACACACACACTCCTGCACACTTTTCTTGATTGACAGATCGACAGTGCTAAGAAATACAGTCTTGTAGTCCACCATAATCTACTTGTATTGATACTTAAGTGAGAATAAGAAGATCATAAGAAGATCAGTCAGAAACTAGTCTATTATCAAGGCTTGGCTATTTTCACAACACCTCTATTTTTCCTACAATGCAAAAGTTTTTTTTCAACTCGTTTTTCTCCCAATTGCGTGAACATCTATTTAAGTAGATTCAGCTTTCAGATCACAGTCTTTCTAATCTATTCTCAACAACAGTCTCAAAACACAATCTATAACCTGTTCCAAAGGTGTTTTGCCATCTAGACATGTCATTTGGGTTCAGGTTTTAGTGTGCCCACAACTAGGGAAGAGAAAGATGGACAAAAGATGGACACAAAAGTGTAGAAATGCAATGAGGCCCAGAATCTAAACCTTACTATGGGTAAATTAACATTAACATAAATAACATTCACAAGATTTTAGCCTATGGTTAAGCCAAAATAGTGTTCTCTGAATGGCCAGGATTAGATTCTGGGCAATGTGATAACACTACTAGCCCTATTGGATCCATTAAACACATTAACAATATGTGGATGCACTTCCTTCATATACAATTATGTACCTCACAGTTGCTTCAAGCAAAGCTAAGAACCCACAATAAGTCCACCATTATGAATAGCATGTCATGTTCTATTACCATAATATTTTCTAGAGTAGTTTCCCACTACCTTGTACTTATTACGGTCTTCCCTACTGTAATGAGACGTTCCAGCCAAAAACTACCATTTAATATATGGTAAGAATGAATAATTTCATAATCAACTTTACATGAAGACTACCCTTATAAAGCATTTATAAATGATTCATATTCAGGTTGTTAATTAGTTTGGAGACAGTTTACAAATCATTAATAAGCAGTTATAAATAAGTAATAAAAGTTATCATACTTTGATGCAGGCTCACTGTTTCGCAAGATCTGGTGTTTTAATAGCAGTAACATGTTAAGAAATAAGAAATCTACTTCTGAGATCTTGCCAAATGGTGAGCCTGCGTCAATGTATAACATTTATAGCTTGTTTATAACTGCTTATTAATGATTTGAAAATTAAAGATTTGTAAATTTGTAAACACCCTGATTATAAATGATTTATGAACCCTTTTTAAGGGTGGTCTTATTGTGAAGTGGTACCAAGTTAAAACTTCCATTAACATTAAGTTACTATGATGCCCAGCATACATTGCACATCACTTAACCGCTGGGACCCTTAAAGCGTTTGTTGATACCCTAATAAAAACATTTCTGGTGTTATGGTTGTAGTGGTGGTTTGGCTGGACTTGTCCCCCTTACCAACTTCTACCCAGTAAGGGGTAGAAGTAATTTTTCAAAAATGTGTACAGGGAGCAAGAAACACACTAAAATGTACCAGGCAGTGGGCTGGGAAACACTTGTCCAGAGTTTGGTAGACATAAATGTATTAATATGTGCAAGACATTCTACAGTTCAGTAACAAATTGCCTTTGTATACTGGCTGTCCATCATGTTTACACTGGATTTCCCTATAAATAAAATATTTTTAGGAAGTCCAAATAACTGATAAAGAACTGCACAGCATATTGCAATGTTGATCTTTGACAACACTGAAGTTGCAGAAGGCTGCAGTATGCAGGACTGTGTGTACTGTGTAATTGTTTGTGAGAATACTGACCAATCACAGGAATTCCTTCATGAGTGGTTACATGTGACCCAAGTGTAAATAATAGTGGTCAAGTCTTTCTTTAAAGGAATAATTTGGCAAAAAATCTTCCATTTACTCCAGATGTCACTTTGCTTCTTTAGTTTTCAACTAAGGCTACAAGGCTAACATTGCCAGCAAACATTACAAATGATCTTTCAAATCATTACCATCCATAAAACTTCTCTCAACCTGCTGAAACCTAGTTTAGGACACAATTTCTGACCTCATGAAATGCTCTATTGAATGACTGGGCCACAAATTCTCACAGAAACTCCAAAATCTTGTGGAAAGTCTTCCAAGAAAAGTGGAAGCTGTTAGAGCTGCAAAGGGGGACAAACACCATATTAATGTCTATGCATTTGAATACAATGTCATTAAAGTTGGTGTAATGGTCATGTGTCCCAATACTTTAGTCCAAATAGTAAATGTCCTAAACTCTATAGACAAGTCTATACCAAAGAGGGTTGAGAGACATTTTGGAGATGTATTTACAAACAATTCGACAACTTCTAGTGTTAGTAACTTTAACCTGTGGTAAACGAAAGAGGCCAAATCTGTACACTCAACATGTGTCTAAAAATTGTGTATATTTACGGAACAATTTTTTACCATACATACCTTCAGCATTTCACAATACTGCAATCACTATGTGTAGTAACGGCATCGTATTATTGTATTTTTGTGTTTACCGAACAGCTCTGTGAGGAACCCTCCCTGTTTCTTTCCGTTCACACCGTATATCTGTGCTATGTGGGTATAACTGTGCTTTCTCATTACTGAAAGAGACTGATATTCTAATTACAGCATTAACGACTTTGATCTGTGTGTGCTTGTGTGTGTACGTGTGACTGGTTAGATCTATGCACACACAGCCCTGGTCACCTGCCTGCTTGGCTACAAATCTCGCTCCAGATGGAGCGCTCCACAGGGACCGACACATCACAGGCTGATTCCAGAAAATCCAGAACATTGCGGAGCCTGACGCCTAAAAAGAGCGCATGAAGACAAGGAGCGGATCAGAGGTGTCAGAGATGCGAGGGAAAGGTGAGAACAGACGAGACAGACAGATGGAAAAAGGAGAGAGTGGCACTTTAATGAGGGTGAAGGAATCTGAAAGGATGATGATGATAACAACCATGAAAACAACCCAGATGCAGACGGTTGTTGGTGTGAAAAAAGAAGAGAGACGCTCGAAAGCAGGCAGATAAACAAGATTTTTCAGTTCCAGTCGGACAGGCCTGGCTTCGATTATAGCAATACGATTAGTTCGTCTGTGCGCAGACGAAAAAAAAAGTTTGGTGCTTGGAGCTTATGCTGCTGTCAGAAACAATAGTAGCGGAAGTGCATCATGGGTAATGTAGTTGTCAAGCAAGTTTAGTAGTAGTCTTCATAGTTCTTGGGGTTCAGGCAGTAGAGGATGGCTCCCCCAAAGGAGAAGATGGTGGCCCCCCAGGCCAGGCCATAGCCCCAGTTGAACTCGTGATATATTCTCAAGTTGCTGGTTTCGATGAACTTGATGGGGTACAGAACCAAACTGCAGGCCTGTAGAACAACTGCGGAAAGAAAAAAAATAATAATCAAAAGAAGAGCCATGACTAAATACAAGAAAACCATCAAAGAGTTACAAAAGTAGGTTAGGAATATAAATTAAGCAAATGTAAATCGAGTGCATTTTCCCTTCTCAAAGGGATCCATCCCTTAATGAGTTTTCCTACAGACAGAGAGCATAACACTTCAAAGAACTGTTAAACAAAGTATAGAAAAGGTCTGTTTAACTACAGGTTATTTTGTATTTTTTCCTGTATGTGATTTAGTCAAAATGAGCAATTACTGAAACAATTTGAGGTGTGTGATGTGCTTCATAATTCCACATTCGTTTACTCGAAAAGTCCTTTCTTCAGACCAGTAATCTGCTCTGAACCTCCAGCGTATTTACTGCACAGGAAAAAGACTGACCTCCAATTAGTGTGTGCATATATGTTTGTATATATGTGTTTGTTTGAGTGTGTGTGTGTGTGTGTGTGTGTGTGTGTGTGTGTGTGTGTGTGTGTGTGTGTGTGTGTGTGTCTGTATGTTTGTGTGTTAGCAATACTTGAAAATATGCAGAAATAGGGACATTTTGTTGGTCCTCGTGAGGAAACATGCTGTTTTCATCAAGGGTTTTTAACAAACATTTTTTATAAACATTTTTATCAGTTGTTTTAATGAAATCAAAACGTACTGACATAAAGGTTAGGGTTAGGTTTACCTCTAATTTAGCTTACATATTTTACCTTTAACTTGTTTTCCTTGTTTAACCATCTGGCCCTCCTCGTTTTTACTATACATTCAGCTTATTTGTGGCCACTTTTGGCCAATTGAAATCCATGAAAACTACATTGTTTAATTCCTTGTTATTAAACCATGTTATTATTCCATTCTAAACTCAACACTTGAGAAATGTGGTTTTTAGTGTTTTCTTCCAGATTATGTCATCTATCCATTTTTGGCCAAGCGAGCAATTTTATATAATGCCCAAATATTTCTATATAATTTTTATATATTGTTATATACTTTTTTGCTATTTTTACTACATAAATTCTTGTCATAAGTATCAAATATATATTCCGTTTTTTTTTTATCCTTCAAATTCCAGTTTGTTTGCAAACAAGGCCATTCTCAATGCTACTGGGGCCAAAAATGGAACAAATCTGAAATATGTAACTGATTAACAACAACACTGAATTTTATTGTCATACACAAACACAAAACCGTTATCTGTCATCCATAAGGTCACACCTATGTCAAAACTGTGTCATTCATTTGCTCCATTGGAGTGCAGTAAGCCATCATACTCCCATATTGGAACAATATTATATAAAATTGCTGGCTTGGCCAAAAATGGATAGATTACATATTCTGGAAGATAACACTAAAAACTAAATTTCTCAAGTGTTGTTTAGAATGAAAGCATTTGAACCTAAAATGTATGATTTAACAGTGTAAATAATAAGTAATTAAAAAATGTAGTTTTCATGGGTTTCAATTGGCCAAAAGTGGCCATGAGGGAGTCAAGTGTTACAATTGGATGTACTGGAGCATATTATTGATACATTGATATATTGAAGTTAAAAATGAAAAGATCTGAAAAAACTCCAAAAAAAGTCCCTTGAGAACTTTCATTCCATGTGCATTAACACAGCTAGGTCTTGTATTTTTCACTGTGATGACAGGATGTTACTTGCTACTTCTGTGTGAAATAGAGGAATATAGGAATTGTTTATTAAAAAAAAACATTTAATTAATAAAACAAAATATTTGCACTGAAAGTTTTGCTACATGTCACTTTCAACATTTGTGTATTTGTTTGTGTACCTGCAGCAAACAGCATCACAGACACGGGCCTGTAGAAGCGCCTCCTGGTGCCGGTGCAGACAGAGATCAGAGCCACCAGGAAGGAGATGAAGATGAGAAACGCTCCCCCATGTAACAGGGCCAGTGTGGCAATCTGCCAATCTGCACCACAGTAACCAAACAACAATATTTACCTCTTCACAATAACATATTGTATACATGTATACATTTCACAATTTGTGCACACTGTTATTTCTTTTATGTATTTATAATATTTACAGTTGACATAGTAATATATTGTATATACTATATTAATAACTTATTATAATATACTAAATGTTCTGATATGATATATATATATATATATATAATTTTTTTATCTAGATTAATCTCACTGTAATCCTGGAATTAATCTAGATTAATCTAGATTACAATGACTCATTTGAATTCTGCCGAAGATCTGAAGCCCCCCCCCAAATGATCCCAAGCCACCCTAAATATATAGTCATTATTCTACTGTTTTTAAATTATATATCCATATATCCAAACATTTCATACAAGATATCACTGAGCGCAGATACGCACTTTACAAATAGAAACAAGAATATGAATTG
>JBBJLR010000018.1:16779925-16815178 GCA_037577145.1 Brachypetersius gabonensis
CACACACACACACACACACACACACACACACACACACACACACACACACACACACACACACACACACAGGTGGGCACTACCTGTGTCCTAAAAACTGTTCTGAGAAAAGGACGGGCTAAGCCGAAGCCTACGTGCCTTCCCTTCTCTCCAGCTACCATAAACCAGTTTCACAGTGTCAAGCTGACGAGCCGTGCCGTTTCACAACAGACAGACAAGCAATTGTGTCCTTTTATAAACTTCAGCAACTTCCCAAAATGGCACATGTAGTAAAGTGGTAAAAGTCTGGGAACAGTGCTGCACTGAATGAACTGATTTGAATATGTTCACGAAGAGAACATAGTATCAGCACAATTACGCCCAAAAGTAAACTGAACACTGTGTTAATGAAATGAAGTGTATTCATGTAGAAATTATGTACACATTATATTATATAATATTGAATTACCACAACAGGCTGTGTTTAATTATTTTGAGTGTCATCAGTGGGCAGATGTATGAATGTGTACCATGTATTCTTATTTTAGAATAAACGGTGGAAATTACATAAAGGTCATATAACACCATGAACCCAATTTTTTTTCTCTATCGCCTTTTTTTTTTACTTAAAGGTCAACATTCACAGTGACGTTTTTTTTTTAAGTTTGGTGTATAATGTAAACATCCTTTGAGTTTCAAAACACAGCTACCTCAGTCACGTTAGGAAACTAAGCTGAAAGTTACAGCCTCTTTTAAATGTACTGTAACCCCCAAGTTTTACGCGGATCAGGAGTCACGGATTAAGTCACACATGGATTTTTTACGCGGATATCCCCACAATTTTGCTTTTTTGTGGCAATCCTTTTTTTTTGGGATGTTTTCACACAAGGTCAGCCATTCACGTCGCAGCAGTGTCCCAAAATTTTTGTCCCATGACATTCCGAGTTGCATATCTTATCGGGAGAAGCTCTCAGAACTCTAGAGTTTCCAACAAACTCTCATTTGTATTTTTAGCCCCAGTAGATCAGGTTTTATCCTCCAAAAACCGTTCACCTCGCTGCGGTGTCCCAATTCTTGGGACCTTCTAAGTTGTATATCTCGGCAGGGATTAAAAACGGCAAATACGGGTTTACCTTTACATTTTCTTTAAGGGTAATGCATTAAACTTAGTTTAAAATGAAACTAAAATGTTCTGGCAGCATATTTGGGGCATATGTAGGGTTTACACTATAAAAACAGGCATTTTTAGGCATTTGTTTACCAAAACACAACAACGCTGTTTCTCACTAACAACACATTTACATTTTTCTGTCTTTTCAACTTACGGTGGTTTAGCTCTGAAGACATTGCTGTGATTCAGTTTGCATTGCTTTAAATGAGACACAATGCAGGATAGACATTAGAAACAGTCATTTAATCCTTTAATTCTAAAGGATAAAGACAAGTTGGAAAACAGACAAGTAAAAATTAATTATGATTGCTTTCGGTACCTCAAACCAAACAGATTAGCAGACCACAGGGTAAAAAATTTTCCCTTTTTTCCATTCCCTCCTTCCGTCTGGCAGAGGGTTTAACAGGAACCAGGGGCCGTATTACAGAAACTTCCTAACTTGAAAAGCCTATCCTAACTGTGTGGTAACCATGGTAACGGCAGTTTAGGATCTTATTTAGGAAAAAAGCCACTACAGAACAACCGTTCCTAAGTCCATTTTCCTCTCCCAACTTCAGTTAAGAAAGGAGTATTACAGAAGTATCCTAACCTCAAAAAATAAATAAACGTAAAATAAAATTTAAAAAATCGTAAATAAACTGTCCTAACTTTAGGACAACCCCTCCGCTACCCTAACTGTCGGCAGCGGATTATTTAGACTACGGGCCGTGTGATAACGCCGTTAGCCGATCAACTCTTTTACATAAGGAACATTTCCGTGTACTTCTTCCATCCTTGTGTGTACTGCAGGCACTAATACGTCTGGTCACATAAAAGACAACTAAACACCAGTTCAAAGTCCAGTACCAAACACACCCTCCTCACTGCTGAGGAATGTTTGATAAACTATGTCTAACCATGTCAAATTTTTATTTAATGATATGTATGACACTTCCCCCACCTCTTGATCTTGTCCTCAACCTTCAATTTGTTCTGTAACTGAGATGATGCTGTTTGTCTGCTTTATGTTCTATGTTTGTTAATGCTGTTTTCTTAGTTTTCCTTGTTTGACCGACCTGTTAAGCGACTTTGAGTTTATGAAAGTCACTATATTAACAACAAAATATTATTAGTATTATTGTATTTGACTAGCAGTTCCTTACTGATGCTTTCTTCATAAGCCTGCTCCAGAATTAAGGGCTTCAAGACCCCTCCAGTCTTCTCCACCAAACAGCTTATAACTTCGAGTAGCGTCTCCCCCAAGATCTGAAACAATATGTGTAAATCTGAGTAATCCAATACATTCAACATATTAACTCTTATAACAGATGACTGAATAGATCATTAATATGATCATTTAATAGATTGAATAATACAAATCCCACTACTAGAATTGTTTCTTTATAGAAAAGCAAATTGCATTAAGTTTGCATGAGAAGCAACAATAAAAGGGCGGAACACTATAAAAGCAATGACCAGATAACTGTGGTAAGAATGATGCCTATCTAAATTCTTGTTTGATCAATGTTCAGTTTTACAATGTAATTCACAGAGCATGCCAAGCCTTGTCACAAGTCTTCCTTATCTCCACTTCCCTGTTGCTTTTTTCTAAGAGTCCAGCACAATTCACTCATTCACATAAATCCATAGCATTTTTACCTCAAATCTTTTGGCAAGACTTAAGAGATACAGCTTGGAGTAAAAAACATGAAACCTATTAATATGCTTGTTTATGAGCTCCACATTTTACATTGAATGAGAAAAAGTAAGGTAAAGAACAAAATTAAGTGTTTGTATAGCAGCTTTTCTTTGTAATGTATTCCAGCAGCTTCACTCCTGAGTCACACATGAACACACTATGCACTTAATAGTACTATTTTAATTGTTGCAGTTGCAAAATATTAAGAGCGTTCAAGGTATAATACATAATAATGTATTATTTTAAAAAAAAAAATCCAAATATTTTTTCAACACAATAGTGTCATGCACATTTTACACAGACACACTTCCATAGCAATAACCAGAGAAAAAATGATGCAGTCTCTTATTTTTTCCATGGCTGTACGTGTATAAAAAATATTGTGTATCATGATAAGCAGTGCAGGAGCTCCTCTTAAGCATGAGCATCGTAAATGAATGATGATGTTACATATTGAGAGAATGCTCACAGGACTGTCAACAGCGATGGCAAATCCACCTTCATGCCTCCGATTCACAAGGTAGTGTCGGAACACTGGCCTGGTGGAGGAACAAGAGAATGGGCTACATCAGTCACTCTACCCGGCAAACTATACATAACAGCAGCCAAAGCGAAACCAGACATGTCTACATAGTTTTTTTGTCACTGAGTTTCAGTCAGGAACCAGGAAGATATGTCTGTCGAGCCAAAGTGCATGATATGCATCACAACACCTTCAGTTCGTTCTGTGACAGTAAGGTGGAGGTTTGGTTAAAGCTTTGCCCTGGAGTCACAAGGCTATTGGAGCTGACAAGAAATGGAAGCAATCAGTACTGTGCAAAACACAGGCCTAGATCACATCACTTTTCCAAAATACTACAGTAATAAATTATGAAGATGTAAACAAAATGATTCTGAATGGTTTAGTGTGAAATGCTCCATTCTAGGAAAGAGCACCGAATTGTTCACAGCACTAGTGATAAAGACATCTGAACAATTTTATGCCTCTGAACGCAACCTTACAGACAGCTATTACATGAATTGGTTACAAATAAGCTGCATGATGGTTGAGGCACTGTTTCATTATAGTTTTAAGATAAAACTTTGGTCTAAAATCTACGCATCTGAATTAAATGCAGGACCTTTACTGACTGACTTAGTTTACTTGTTTTACCATCAATCAATACCACAACATTTCATACGCACTCAGAATACGAATATAGGTTCACTGGTCATTTTCAATAAAGTGGCTACATTTGTGTTTTGGATATGGTGACCATTGGTTTCCATCACTACCAATGTAAAGAAGCATGCTTTCAACAATTCTCTGTAGTCCAGAAATACACTTAATCCCTGACTGGGACACCAGACTTAAATGACTATCTGAGGTCTCTTTTATGGTTCTGTCTACTTTGTAGATAACAGTGTAATGTGGGTGTTTTTGCTTTACCCATTAAGATCCTGTCGTGTTGTAATTGCAAAAGAGCCGCTCCGTCCTGGTCGGAGCAGAAGGTTCCCCTTCTCCTGATTCCTCTCCAGAATGAGCTCAGCTTCAGCACGAGACACCTGCTGAAAACACCTACCAAACCAAACACAGCACACATGCATGAATAAAGCTGAGGGCAATGCCTAAAGAATGCAATCCTTATTTTGTGTATCACTGATACTATCAATAAAAAGGAAATTCAGTATTAAACATTCAAACTGCAACATGGAAATCCCTACAGCATCTCATCAGTGACTACAATTACTACAATATTATGAAGTTAAGCTGGATGCCACTAAACTCAGCTTCAATACATTGGTCAAAAAGAGCAGGAGCTTGAATTTATTCTGATATATACAATTCCAAGCAAAGTTTTGTCACTTTCGTATTTGAAAAGATGACCCTACCACCAGCATGGAATATTTCTACATTATTTAAGCATGATTACCACTTATTTGCTTAAAAAATTAAATAAAATGTACTGTGTGCAAACATTTGGGCATCCTTTCTGTTAATCCAGTACTATAATACAATTTTTTTGTAAGGCCTTATTCTCATTAGACCTTATTCCAAGTCAGGTGTAGATAGATACAAAATATGTCATCTTTTTAACCTCCTAGGTAGTTCTTCTAGGCAGCTGACTAAAGAGAAGAAACTAAAGATAATCAACTCATAAAGCAAGGAGATTCTAAAATCTTAGTAATTTTCACAGCCTGAAAATGAGAATTCAAGACAAAGTCTGGTAGACCAAGAAAAATAGCTGAAAAAACTGTTTATAGACAAAATAAAACCCTGCGACACTGCTAAGGGTTTACAGGGAGATTTTACCTGGCATGAGAATAATAATCCCCATGCCCCACTGTCTTTTCACTTAGAAACAAAACTGCTATTATTAACAATGATGTTTTCAGTTGCATGAAGCAAAACGTACACTGGCATTTCGGTTGGTATAGGCACGTAGGTCTCTTCAAGGCCAGGTGGTATGTTGGGTATAGTCACGATTTTAGTAACAGGTGCAGGTGCAGCAGGAGGAGGGGAAGGAAGGGGTTTACGTCTGACTTTCTCTTTCTCCACAATCTCCCTCAACGTGAGGATCTGACCAGGCAGCAGGTTTAGAGAAAAGGGCACTGCAAGCTGAAAGACACACACAGTTTCACTTACTCTGCTGAACCTCCTGATCTGATCTTGTCGAGAAATCTCAAAAAAGCACTCTGTTTTTAGTCTCCTGGCTAGTGGTCAACATGATACTTTTATACGCACAACCTCAACCTTAAACTGATTTTTTTCTTTTCAGCTCAGTGTAACAGTCTGCAATCTTTTGTAATTCATTGTTACTTTCTAGAATTTAATTACGGACCACATATTCGTAATGAGCACGCCGATCATACAGGCACACCTGTGGAGCTCTGTAATGGTAATTCATTTAACCAGAATGAATGACATTTTCCAGCTGTGAGAAATGGAGACCAAAATGCATAAAAACTCAAGAAGACATTACAAGCCACAAACCACAAGAATCCTTTAGTTCAGTCATTTATAGTAAAAAAATAGGTCTACTGTAGGACAGATTGCTTAGAAGCTACAGAAAGAGTTTACAAAAGCATGAATAAATGTTTTTGTAATAAATGTCTTGTTAAAAATTAGTCATGTTATGTCAATACAACACTCGTTGATTCAGCTGATTCCAGAAATGATGGTGTGCAACTTAAATTTCTAAAGACTGGAGCTGGGAGTCGTTTCTTGATAGTGATACCATTACTGATCTCTTGACTTTGGTACTATTGGTTTTTGATTATACACTCAAATACCAAAAACATATAGTTAAAAATAAAACATCTGATCTTTACACCAATATTACAAATATCTGAACATGACCGTCTGGCAGTGTACCATGATAGTGAAAGAAGAATGCTAGGTTTTGTTGCAGAGTGAATGAATTACAGCTGAAGTAAACCTGCTAACAGCTTCTTTGATGTAAAAACCATGAAGCTGTGATGCCAGCACTGTTTCAGGAAGGTTTACTAACCTCAGCCACGGAGAGGATGAAGCCTTTCCACAGCTCTCGTGCTTCAAGACTTGGAGCCTGGGGGAAAGAACAAGTGTCATGATTACGGAACAGTCCTCTTCCTGACTATGACAATGAGTTCTTCTCACGGTTCCAAAATAACCAACAAACAAAAGAGCCTTCATTTTTCAAATGGTTCCTTTAAGCTGCAAGTTTATTGTTCAGAAGCTACAATTCATTCATTCGGTGTCTAATGTGAATTATTCAGAAACTACTATCGATTATTTAGTATCTGCGATACATTATTCAGTATATACTTTGAATTACTCAGTATCTCCCAATGAACTATTTTTTAATTCACTGCTAAGAATAATTCAGAAACTGCTTTTAGTATTTGCACTTACAGTGAGGTTAACGTCTCCATTTTTAAAGTGCAGTTTAAGTCTCGCTGCTTCCAGGTTACGATCATTACTGGAGTCATCAGTCAGGGAGACAAAGTCAGACAGCTCCAGCTTCTCCACATACTGTTCACAAACATGCACATACACACACGCACACACATACACACCATTAGCTGCACACGCTAAAGGCTAAATCAAACACACAGAAGAGTTCACAGAGCCATTTATACATACACATACACAAACTGTCTCATTGTGTTCATGATCACTGGAGATATTTATGTGTGAAAATGTAACAATGCATGTGCCAGTAAAATGATAGGAAAATGACAGGAATGCCCCAAAGCATTTTGCAGACATGGGGTTTTGTTTAGACTGTGATATGTGTGCACAGACACATACATGCACACACTTTGTTGAGAGTAAACTCACATCATTGTCCTTGCTGTTATTAAAGAAGAAGAGTGAATTTCCGCATAAGGACGTCCAAAGCTTCCGCTCTGTCTGTACAAAACATAAATGGACCACATTAATATGTTAATGAAACTGCATCCTGTGAGTTAAAGTAAAAAGCCGTTCGGCTTGCTTGACACTTTTCTTTGATGTTTATTTTGTGGTTCGTTTATAATGAAAAAGTGACTTTACTTCATTTCATCAATAAAATATGTATTCAAAGTGGAGACCCCAAGTTGGCTCCGGGTACCCGCGACCCCAGTGTGGGTTAAGTGGTTTCAGAATATGAGTGAGTGAGTATTAAAACGGAAATGATGGAAAACTGAGTAGTAAACACTGAGGGTATTGAACAGCAGACCTGTCTTTTTGCCAGCTCACATAAATAAATAATTCAACACTTTTCAAATGTATCATATTATACATAAGTTAACTTTACAGGAAGGTTCAAATACAGACTACATTCGGAAAAAAAAAAAAAAACTTTCTGAAAACTCCAGGCTGCTGTTCAGATGATCTTATTTACAGAGAAGAATGGAGAAGAGCAAGAGTAAAACTGAAGACACGTCACTTTCCATTAAAGAATTCCTACATGGATTTATTTGCAGTTTTAGTTACATACGTCAAGCTTGATGGGCAAAAGATTGTTGCTGGTTGGAGAAGTGGTTCTGCAGGTTTGCGGAATTGAAGGTATAAGCAGGAAAGATTACTTTGGTTTCACCTGCCAGTAAGTCATGGTTTTGCTTGCTTGAATATTTACAAACAGGTTCAAGAAGCTAGTTTCATTAAAGAAACCACCAAAGGACACCCCGAACCACTGATGAAACTATAATGAAGCTTGGGTTTTTTTTGGCATATGTCAGGATTCACAGGTCAGGAATGCTGTCAACAAGTCCGGTCTTCCGCACTCTTACACCTTAGTACTTAATCAGAAACTATGGCATTATTTTTAGAAGGGAATGAAAGATTAAGACCTCAGGCATCTTCCTTGACTAATCACAGCAAAACAATGTATGTGCGTGGGAAGCTGTTAAACCGGTTCTTGTTGACGTTGCTGCTTTGGAAAACAAAGTCCAGAAAATTTGTCCCAAATTGCGAAAGATTTCTCATAACACTTGCGATGGTAATAGGTCATATTCAGAACTTCCTTAAGAGCAATGTATGTTACAGTAATTGCTCATGTTAAACATTATCTTGGAAAGAACTCCCAGCCTGTGTACTTTGGGGCCTTTAGATTTGGAGTGATATACTGGAGGAACCTTTATGGTAACCTACAGTGCAATATAGATAAGGGTTGTAAATTATTCACAAAATCATTTATCATGTAGACCAAATGACTTAGTGCTGTTGCTTCACAGGGTCATAGGGTCGATTCCCTTACAAATTTCTTCAAAACTCAAATAAGAGTCGATAATTTTCTAACTATAATAGAATAACCTGCATACCTGACAACTCATATTTGCACATTTTTATGTAAAGAATAAATAACAGGTGTACTATTCTGGTGGGGTGCCAGTGGGGGAACAGAGTTGATCAGAGATTAATATCATTTACTATCATTTACTGTATCCTGTTAATTTTTTAAAAATTCAAAAAATGAATAATCCATTATTACGGTCTTTGAAAGAATTCATCACAACTGATGTCATGGATGCTGGTCCAAAGTTAAATGGCAGGAACTTATTAGGGCCGATTAGTTTTAGATTTATTTTTTTGTTTTCATTATCCAAACCTTGTAGTTACGCAGTGCTTTATCAGTATGATGGCCAGTGACATGCTTCTGAAACGGAAATAAATACGTTCAGAAACTCACAACAGCTATTCTTAAAAGACTGTATTGCAGTTTGAAGTTGAAGCAACCAAATGCAAGCTTGTGTGTCACAATTCTGGATATTTTACTGTTTCTCTTCTATAGTGCATATAAATCAACTATTTAGCTCACTTTAAAATCCCTCATGGGCGGAACATGGCGTTTTAGAGTAACGTGAGTTTAGCGTATGGTGGCAATGCTTCTCTATGAGGATGATTTGTGAAACTGAGAGCATGTGTCAGCAATAGGTGCACCTTAAAGTAGCTGAAATAATTAATTAGAATTAATAGTAAAACTACAAATGTTTTTAAATTATTTCCTTCATTTTAGAATCTTCCTTTTATTAAAAAAAAACCCATAAAGCACTGTTTAACTAAAAGTATTGAAGTATAAAATGAAAATCTAATATACAGGTTTAAGATTAGGTTTGGACTGGTCAAGTGCTAGCTATGCTTACTAATGACCAGGAACAGAGCACCTGGGGAGCAGGGTGTGTGGGAATGGTACCTTGCTCAATGGCACCTCAGTGGTGCCACTAGCAGTCCTTGGGATTCAATCCCAAGAACCTCTGATCACAGGGGCAACTCCCTAACTACCAGACCACCAGCTGCCCCCAAACAGTAAACAGTAGATGAGAAAACAGGGGACACTTTACTTTCCTCACACTGAGTGGATGGAATGAAGGAGCGCACCTTTCTGGGTCATATGGCACTACAGAACTGAACAGCCTTGTTTAAGGGAACATTTACACTAATATTACCAGAGCTCTCTTCTAGAAAACATACAAGCAGAACCTAGAAATGAACTAAAAAAACATTTAAAATGTGTAGTAACTTACTTTGTCTTTAAACGACCTCTTTCCTAGAAATCCTTCGTGATAACAGGTTGGCAGTAGAGTTTTGGTTCTGGATCTCCTAGGCGTCGCCATCCGAGTAAATTCTCTCCGGTACAATAACTACTAAATATCGGCAAAAACGACGCGGTTCGTAAATTACTAATGAAACACACTGCTCGCAGGAGTCTGCGCAGTTTGTGTGCAAAAGTGTGCGTGAAAAGCGTGTTCAAGGCAGAGCTGTTAATTTGAAGTGAGCTCAGACTCTGACAGGCAGGTGAGTATTGAGGTGGTGCATAGTGAGTTAGCCACGCCCCTTGCTGTCATGTGATTGGCTGCTGTTGTTGTTTATTACCTGCCAGTTAAGCTAGTACTGTATTATAAGTTTATTATAATTTTCACATATTTGTATTCAAAGTTTTCGCCAATTTATATCGCTCTGTTGAAAACTGTTAATACACAGATTGTAAAAAAGGCAGGGGTAAAATATTTTAAAATTAAACTATATGCACATTAGTTCCATTTTTATACTCATAATTTATAAAATGTACAAAAAATACATTATACCTAATTAAGTGAATTACATAGTAATAGGTGTGATAAAAACATATTGACTTTTTGAGGTGATACTTTTACTTCTGAGTATATAAGTGAGGAAAGCAGCTCTTCTATATACTTATCAATATAAAGTTTCTCATTTATTTTAGAGAGCATATTTTAACCACAGGCAACAATACTTTGGAAGAGTTTTGCACTTGTACTTTTGTGCTCAAATTCAAGTGGTTTTCTTGAATTATTTTCACTTTTTACTTTTATTGAAGTGACAGCACCCTTGCTGTGGCATAGCTTTAGGCTCCTCTAGACAAAAGGCTCTGTGCAACTTGTTTAAAGCCATTTTGACATAGAATTAAAGAAAAAAAGAAGCAGATCCTGATTTAATTTATTGAAGTACTGACTGAGTCAAACCAGATAATACTTAACAAAATAATAAATAATAAGTAATACTGGGCTGCCACAAGGAACACACTGATATACTGTGCATAAAATTACAATTTACCGTTTTGTTTTGTTTTTTAGTATATTAATTAAAAAACACTGTTCGTCTAAACACTTACACTATGTAGACAAAGACATTGGTTCACACTTGTTTTTCAGGGTCCAGGTCCCTTACTTCCAGTGAAGTGCAATCTTAATGGTTCAGCGTAGCAAGACACTTTGGACGATGCCATGGGGAAGAACGTTTTCTATTCCAGCATGACTGTGTCCCAGTGCACAAAGCAAGCTCCATAAAGACACCGTGGATGAGTTCAGTGTGGAATCACTTGACTGGCCCACACAGAGCCCTGACCTCAACCCAACCCCATCCAGCATCTTTAGGATGAACTGAAACGGAGATTGTGAGCCAGGTATTCTCATCCAACATCAGTGTCTGACCTCATAAATGCGCTACAGAATGAATGGGCAGGAATTCCCACAGAAAATCCAAAATATTGTGGAAAACTTTCCAAGAAGAGTGGAAACATGGGGGGGGGGACGACGACGACTCCATATTAAAGTCTATGGGTTTGTCTTTTGGTTGAATGGCCAGGCGTCCCAACACTTTTGTCCATATAGTGTATTAATTTGGCAGCTTTGTTCATAGCGTGTTCCTTCGTGCCATCTAGCGGTTGTTCTGATGACCTCTTCATTACCGTACCGTCTCTAATAATCGCTCCTGTCCGGCTGCTCGTTTGACCACCGGAAACTGGAACACAAGCTGTGCGGCAAGACTATCCAGGCCAGTACCGTAAATATACTTTATGGTGTTTATTCTACGTGAATATAACAATCACTTAAGCAGGACATATGATGAAAGAGACATAGAAGTTTTCAAAGAATGACGTTTATTAAAACCGTAAACATAAACATAAACACGCCGCCAATTTGCAGGAGAGCGTGAGAAGGACGGGCAGAGGGAGAAAAGGGGAGGAGGGTGACATTAAAGCTACACTAACACAACAAGGAAACTCCACACACACACACACACACACACACACCCCACACACACGCACACACGCACACGCGTCTGCACTGATGCTTTTGAATAATAGCCTGCTGGCTAGCTCAGCGAAGTGTTCAAAATAAAGCCCCCAAAACAGCGGCTCCTCTCCGCAAAGTGGGCGAAACACAGCGCCTCAGTCCTGGAGCTCCTGCAAGTGAAAGCTCTGTCCGACGGCTCTCGGGAAATGGGTGAGAATTAAGAAAAGAAAACAGTTTTTTTTCTTCTTTTCTTTTCCATCTTCTAATGATGAAATTAATAATTAGCAGGCCGCGGCGAGGCCAGGAGAATAGAAGAGTAGCCATAACAGGGAAGAAGAACAAAGATGGCACCACCAATCTCCAACACAACAAATAAAAACCTCATCAGAGACGGCGTTTATTCAGACCTGTCCCTCCTGGGCTGGAATAAAAAAAAAATTACACCTGAGCAAAGTTAAACACACACGATAAAATAGCAAGTTGTCGTGTAACAAAGTAGGCGTATAAAGTCGTACAGGCTCAAGGAGAAACTTCAAAAACAGTGTTTTATAAACTTTCACCTTCCACATGGACACGCTCTAAAACATTTACATTACATTACGTTCATTTGGCAGACGTTTTTATCCAAAGTGACTTATAATATGAGGAAACATTTAAGTTTCAGGATAGCGTGAGAACCAGAGGAGAGTACTAAATGTTTTTTTATGTAGGAGTAGCGCAATAAAATAAACAGATGGGTCTTCATGTTTTTGAAGCAAGAGAGGGATGTACTAACATCGTTTTAATATAACATGATTCTCATGTATTTTTGCATAAGCAAATGTTACCAGTCCACCTCTGACTACAAGTAAACTGTAAATGTAAAATCATAGTTTTAATTTAACATGATTCTTATGTATTTATACACACAAAACGCCAGCCCACTTTTGACCTATATATGTTTTACTCATAATTAGCCAATTCAAGTTTGAAGTTGTAGTACACATATATGGGGCTTATTTAAAAAAAAATATTTTTGCTTCTTATAGAAATCAGTATAGCTGTGTGCTCTGCAGATCTGCTCCTTCGTTTCATACATGCACAATCTCGTAACCTTGTTCGTGGCTTTCCTGTTGATTCATTCTTAATACTTACACTGTTGAAAATCTGCGGTTCTAGCATCTAACAGCTCTCCTGCTGGACCATGTGCACTACATGACTAGAAGTTTGGACACATGTTCATCCAGCATTTTTTCTAAATCAAGGGGTATTAATAGGAAGATTTTCCCCTGCAGTAACAACCTGCTCTTCTGGGAAGGTTTTAAACTACATATTGCAATTTTTTCTGTGAGGATCTAAGAGCATTCAGCCACAAGAGCAGTAGAGAGAGCAGGTACTGATCTCTTCTCCGAAATATTTAAAGGCGATCCATAATTCCAGAAAGCGCAGTTCGGCTGATCCACATCCCATCTGGTGGTTGACGTTGGGCATGGTGACTTTAAGTTACAGGCTGCTCTGGAGACTATTTCTATTTGCAGTTCTTATCTATGGAGACGTGTGTGTAACAGTACATGTTGGCAATGGGTGCGCCTTAAAGTAGCCGAATTCACTTTAGTGTAAAAGTGTTTAGTGTCCATTTGTCACATGTGAACACACCACAGCACAGCACACAGTGTGAAAAGTGGGATTTGAACCCACAACCATTCCTAACCACCAGGCCACCCGTAGGAAGGGTTCCCGAATACTTTTGGATATAGTGCTTAATGTAACACAGGATGGTGTATTTTTATATGTAATCTGTGTGTGTGTGTGTGTGTGTGTGTGTTCCACCTCAGGTTCAGAGCCACCCTCGTCTCCTCAGGTGGTGGAGGAAGGAGCTGATGAGGAGGACGAAGAGCTGAGCGGAGGAGAAGATGTCGATATCAGAGTGTCTGCAGGTCGGGGGTCTGTTCTGACACGCAGAGGCATCACACTCAGAGTGTTACTGAAGGACGGTCTAGTGGAGCCTGGAGATGGAGTTTTGTCCATACACTACCTGGTACTAAACACCTCCACTCATAAATGACACTAATGCAGTGGCTTTTAAATGACTGAACCACTTTCAGTCCCAGGCTTACAGCATCCTAAGGTCAACAGTACAAACCAGCTGAGATATTCTTAAATTATAGGTGGGAGAAATGTATGCATACACCTGTTGACATCACCTGGCCCTTATTTGGCCCTTAAGTTGTTTCCAGGCCAAATCATTTGCATGTAGAGACTGGAAAAGTCTGCTTTGGATTTGTGCTTTCTCATTTTTTAAGACATTGTTTGAAAACACTGTCTGACATCTATGTTGTATGAAAGTGTCATATGATAAAAATGGTCTAAAATGACCTGTTATAAAGACATGTTACCAATCCTGTCACAATTATATGAAATTATACTCTAAAATTCCTAATAAAATTTAAAAACAATTTTTATTTTTTTTAAAAAATATTTTATTTGAATAAAATATGCATTCAAATAATTGCACTTGATATTTGAGAAATAAATTTCACAGTCATGTTATTTAGCATCAAGCAGTATGTGAATGGAGCATATTGGGTTCAGGCAAACAAATGCTAGCTGCTAATAAACATAGAAAGTAGCTAGTTGCATACAGTGAATAAGTTTAAATTGTTTATCAAAGTTATTAATGTCGGTCAGTCATCAATGATCATGACTGGCCTAGTAATAACAATCGTAGTAAGTAATTAGTAAGAATGTAATGTCTCATAGTTATCATTTCAGAGAAGTAATTTTTTCTTACCACAACAACAAATGCATATATACAACCTGGTTAAAGTCTCCATGTTGGTTATTTTAAGGCTTATTATTGATAAACTTCATAGAAAACGATAGGGAAAAAGAACAAGGAATACAAGTTTGGACTCGCAGTGAAGTCCAGGCTATTTAAGGAGAAAGTGTTTCTGAAACTGTAGGAGTTCATGCTGACATATTTAAGAGCTGGGAATTCTATGTGTTTAAAGACCACGAGTCTCCCCAGAGTTTAGGTATACTGAACAAAAATATAAACGCAGCACTGTATTGTTTTTGCTCCCATTTTTCATGAGCTGAACTCAAAGATCTGAAACATTTTCTCCCATTACTCTTAAATATTGTTCACAAATCTGTCTAAATCTGTGCTAGTGAGCACTTCTCCTTTGCCAAGATAATCCATCTCACCTCACAGGTGTCACATATCAAAGTGCTAATTAGAGAGCATGAATATTGCACAGGTGTACCTTAGACTGCCCACAATAAAAGGCCACTCTGAAATGTGCAGTTTAATCACAGCACAATGCCACAGATGTCACAACTTTTGAGGGAGTGTGCAATAGGCATGCTGACTGCAGGAATGCCTGCCAGAGCTGTTGCCCGTGAAATGAATGTTCATTTCTCTACCATAAGCCGTCTGCAAAGACGTTTCAGGGAATTTGGCAGCACATCCGACCACATCACAACCACAGACCACATGTAACCACACCAGCCCAGGACCTCCACATCCAGCATTCATGTAAGAGTCCACATCCAGCATGTGCTTCTCCATGATTGTCTGAGACCAGCCACCCGGACAGACTGTGAATTTCTGCACAAACTGTCAGAAACCATCTCAGGGAGGTTCATCTGCATGCTTGACTTCCTTATCGGGGTCTGGACCTTCGTCGTCTTAACTGATTTGAGTGGGCAAATGCTCACATTCCAAGGCGTCTGGCACGTTGGAGAGGCGTTCTGTTCACGGATGAGTCCCGGTTTTCACTGTTCAGGGCAGATGACACAGCGGTTTGCTGACGTAAGCGTTGCCATTCATCCACGACCATCACCTCATGTTGCAGCCTGATAATGCACGGCCCCATATTACAAGGATCTGTACAATTCCTGGAAGCTGAAAACATCCCAGTTCTTGCATGGCCAGCATACTCACTGGACATGTCACCCACTGAGGCATATATACACGTAATAAAAATGATCTCAGAAATGTCTCCCATTTACTGTTCTGTTATAATCATCCCCTTCTGTGAAAGTCTCTTCTGCAGCTCTCACTGTTCTCTCTCTCTTTACTTTTCAGGGGAAGAATTTTGTGGGGGATTTGCTGACAGATGGAAAAATCCGCTGGGTGGAAACGGGGCAAATCTTCAACTCCCCAAGCGCCTGGGCTACACACTGTAAGCGGCTGGTCAATCCAGCCAAAAAGTCTGGCTGTGGCTGGGCTTCGGTGCGCTACCGCGGAGAGAAACTGGTCCAGTACAAAACCAGCTGGCTTCGCAAATACCAGCCCAGCGCTGATATGGTGAGAGGAAAAGAGCAAAATGAAAAGACCAGGGAGTTTTTAGTGTGTCAAATATGTCAGTCAACACAAAATGTGTTAAATCAACACGATTCTTACTAAAGTAAACTGAAAAACCACAGTAGAGTTGATGACACTTGATGACACTTTTGTTTGTGCACAGCTGGCACATTTAAATAAATAAAGTGACCGGAATTCTTCCCTGTAAACCTGTAGTACTATATAAACTGATTGTGTTGGACATGTAAGATACCAGTTACAGACAAACTCCTTCCAGCATGTAAAGCATTCATCCAAATCATGTTTTTAATTTTCTTGAGGACTGTGTGTCCTTTACGTCTTACAGTTTAGTTTAAGTTGAGATACAAAGTACTGACTGTAGCTTGTGTAATTACACTGGTTTCAAACACACATGGTTCATGTGATTTTACCTTGAGTTATTGTCATTGTACTATGCTAGATAACATGCAATTACATAAATTATGACAAAATGTATGTAATGAATGTACAGTTTGTCCAAAGGATGCTCTGAAGCAGCTGCACATGAGTAACAGTCACCTTTCCCAATGCTAAGCACTGACTAGAGGGGTTTGAAGCCCCCCAGCATTAGACTGTGGAACTGTGAGGGATTTGGAAAGGTTACGAAAACTGATGGCTGCTCACCTTCTTCTGTCTTTATTTCAGAGCCTGGCCAGTGAGGGGGAGGATGACGAGCTGGGAGAAGATGAAGAAGAGGAAGGGAAGACGGCTGTTCTGGCGGAGGATAAAAACAGGAAGTCCAAACCCGAATTACATGGTGGGTAGTTGCTAAATCATTTACACACATACAAAAAAAACTAATGCATCCCAAACTGCTCACAAAAGTATTTCCTCTTTAACACGATGAAAGATCAGTCACTGACAAGCATGACTACATGTAAAAAAGAAGTTGTTTCACAATGTAGCCAGCCAAATTTAAAGGAAACATGTATTATAAGAACCATTAGTACTTTGTGCAGCTTAAATCTTGTTTTCCTGAAATTCAAGTCAATGAACTTGATAGTTATTTTTTATTTTTTGTCGTTTTTTGTTTTCAGGAATGCTGAGGACCTTTAGCAGTTGTAAAAAGTGTTTCTATGTATGACAAGTACATCCGTAACCCTGCTATATATTTGCCCAATTATCGTTATTTCTTGTTTTGTTCTGGCAACAACAATATTTAACATGCTTGAGAAAATAACAGAAAAAATATAAAATGTACCAAGGCCACTTGTTGTATGCTTCAAATTGTTAGAAAATCAAAAAAACATTTAATTTGACCAAGGACACATGAAACATTTGTACACAACAGTATTTATGTATGATTTTTTTTTTGCTGAATGATTTTGGGGAAGGGTGGTAGAGGGGCTTTATTACAGTGCTAGAGATCAGAAAGCAAGATGATGTGAATGAAACTTCAGTGTGTGAAGTGTGATCAGCAGTAGAACACTAAACTGTTGTGTGTTGCAGACATCAGCATGGTGCAGAGACGAGGAGACCGAGAGAGAATCCCCGTCAGATACTGCACACTCGGAACCAGAGACGTCGCCAGGTAACACGTGGTATAACATGGTAGACAAAGTACTATGTAAAGGGATACTTCTTTAAAAATCAGGCTTACACTAGCCCCTAAATAATGTTGAGCAGTCAGGACATGTTTGGAGCTGTGAGACTAATGTAGTTTAGAAGAAATGAATGCTTGTTGTACACCAGTTAGCGTGCTTAAATACTCTTCAAACCAGACACTTCAAACCAGGACTCTGTAACAGACTTATTTACAGCGCATACGGAAAGTTTGCCGAACCCTTCAAGCTGTCCTCATTTTGTGTAGGTTTTTAATAAATGAAAATAATGTTTTTGCTTTGTCATTGTAGGGTATTGTGTGTAGACTGAGTATAGCAAAAATGTATTAAGTTCGTTTTAGGATGTGTCTTAGACATAACGACAAAAGGAGAACTTGAAAGGTTCTAAAAACTTGGTGTAGACACTGTGGTGCCTGACTTTATGACACATTGTTATCTATAAACATGGAGAGACTGCTTCCTTTAGCCCGCTTTTGTCCATTTTTATAGACATTCGAATGTCATTTGGTTTCAGAATCCACATGATTAATGTATTACAGCGTGGGATGACACATAAGAAAGTGCTGTAAGAAAGTGCTGACTGAAAAAAAAGTCGTCTCACTGTGCAGAGAAAAGTATAATCTATGTTTAATGAGCTTTAAGAAGTGCAGGTTTCACACAGCCGCCCACATTGCCCTTTGCTAAAGCATGATGGTAGTATTTACTGCAATTTTTCATTCTCTGAGAAAGTCATTTCATTCACAGCCTCTGCAAAATGGTAACATTAGTCATTCATAGCTCTCCCATAAAACCGCTGACTTTTATTTTTGGAAGAACAAAGATGACAGGTTAGAAAGAGCAAAAGACAGAAATGCTTGTTCCCTTGTTCCCTTTGAATTCTCTTCTATCTGGCTAGCCGAAAAGGTAGCGGACATGTAGACAATCAAATATGACAATGAGGCTTAATGAAGTTTTCTCCCCTCAGAGATCCTCATACACTCGTGGAGCTGTCTGCCTTCTCCGCTATCAACCGCTTCCAGCCCTTTAACGTCGCCGTGTCCAGCAACGTTCTGCTGCTCATGGTAAAGACTTCTCATATGCAGATGGAAAGTCATTTTCTAAAAATGTAGGGAAGTAATATAATCTGATACTTTATTATTAGACTAAAATTAATTGTACTGGCTATATGCCCATGTGGGCTTTTCAGGGTAGCTTTACAATTCTTCGCTCTAATAACTACATAACTTACATATTAGCTGGATAGTAGTTACTATATTATTTACAGTAGTTAGATTAATCTCTGAATATTAAACACTTATTTTACATTTCCAAAACTATTCTGACACTCGTTCTAATGAGGGAATTCAGGTACTTGAAGGTATTCCCATTCACAGACAATAAAATTGCACATTTTCACTTGTCCAATCACCACAGAACTGCACTACTAACATATGAGCCTCAGATTAATGAGTGTTGGATAGAAAAGTATGAAGTACCCTGCATTAGGCTGTGAGCAGTGGAACTGATGTTTTGAGTTCGTGATCCAGAACTAACCATCAGTGCTTGACCTGTCTTTGCCCTCCGTACCTGAGAGGAAACACTATATTCATACCCCTGATTGTAATGCCTTTTATGCAAGCATGGCAAATCACTGAGAACAGAATAGGAAATTAATAGTCATTATGATCTTCTCAGGATTTCCACTGTCACCTGACCACGAGCGAAGTGGTGGGCTATCTCGGAGGCCGATGGGACACTACAACACAACGTAGGTTTAACCCATTACTGCAGTCAGTCACACAGTATCTTCTCATACTACGGCCATACACTGAAGACGTCAGCTGAAATACTGAATTTTGTTTTGATTGTTACTGTGATATTTGTCATTTGTTTGGGTGTTTGGGTTAATTGATGCATTCTCATGATCCAACAAATTCTTTTGTCAAAAGGTATAGAAATACAGTGTTTCTTTTTATAGTACATGCCTACAACTAACTCCCTTTCTCTTATGATTTACTCATATCTTGGTAATCTCATTCTTCAGTGCTGACAGTCTTGCGCGCTTTTCCGTGTCGCACACGATTGGGTGACAGAGAGGCTGCACCTGCTGTGGAGGAAGAGGTCAGTTCAGATATCGCACTAAGATGTATTTTCCTGTAGAGTTTACTCCCAGCTCTCATCTAATACATCTAATCCACCTTACGTAGGTTTTCAGGGACAACTGAAATATAGATTCTTAATGTAACTATAGATTTTGAGCTATAGACATTTTCATAAGCTCATTTTTAAAGATCTGTTTACTCCAGTTCTGTGCATTATCACTTACATTACAGCCTGTTGCTAACACATTGCAGTACAATACATTGTGTATTTACGAACACCTTCCTTTTCAGAATATGGTAACACGTCTAAGCCTGTTTCTTTTGTTGGTTTACAGTAGCTACACATATTAAAGTCTAAGCAGGAATGTACAGATGAAAACAACACCATACTTGTTCATGTTTGTGCCAGTATTAGTGACCATGCTACCTTATTATTAATATTATCATCATTAATAGAAATAGTACAAGATGAAATGCAGACACAGACCATAAGTATCTTGTTGTGATGTCAGTACTCTTTAGCACATAAACCATTCAGGTGTGTAAAACATCTTCCGCCTTCATACCAAGGGAGACACTTTAATGAACATGAAGCTGAGTGCTGAAGATACTCAAACAATTAACTCAGGTCTATTTCATGATTAATAATTTGTTGGTGTTTTTTTTACTTAATTGTGCAAGTAACACTGAGAACATTGTTGAGGAACGCTGAGGAAATTTGTTTTTGTGACATTGTGTAAAACAGGTTCAAAACAGGTTGTTTTTGCAGCTTAATTCCAATGTATGCACTGTTTAAATGTTTTGTTTAAGGTTATTAAAAATAGTTTTCCATGTTATGGGTTCGTTAAAGAAAGGCTATTTTGTAAGTAGTTGTATGATTGTCTGTTTCTGCAGATTTGTCAGAATCTGTTCATGCGAGGGCTGTCATTGGTGGGCTGGTACCACAGTCACCCTCGAGGCCCCGCCCTGCCATCTCTGCAGGACATCGATTCACAGATGGACCATCAGCTCCGCCTCCAGGGCAGCAGCAACGGCTTCCAGCCATGCTTAGGCATCATCTGTGGTGAGACACAACTTTCCACTTACAGTAAAAAAAGAAGGGTCAGGAAAGTGTGTTTGGTTTTGAAAGCTGAGAAATCTGATCACTGGTCATTTTTTCATAACAGTAATGTGTAGAGCGCCTACAATTTAATTTCTCATTTTGTTTAGTTAATTGGCTGAGTTTACTTAATTGCTTTTACATACACATGCACACACACACACATACACATATGTGTGTGTTTGTGTGTAAACAAAAACTAAACTTTCTTTACAAAGAGAGTTTCATTAGTGCTGTTTAATTTGATTTAGTGCAGCACAAGTATGTGGTGTTTAGATAGAAACACCTGTACCCAGAGTATTTGATAGCAGTGTCCAAACTAGCATAGTCTGTCAAAAATTGTAAAATGTATTGTGTGTCATTAAAATGTATTTTAAGTGTTTTGTGATGCATTATTTTTTCCATGTTGCTTCTACTGTAGAACATAGATGGCGCAGAGAAAAGAGTCTTAGCTGAAACTTCTGTACCTTAATGTTTTGTATACATGCCCAAATATGCATAAAAAACATTAAGGTACCATATAACTTCCACATTATACCAATTGCAGTTTTAGGCTGGTATCCTACTGATTGAGTAACTGTATATAAGCTTATTCAGTGTTTCTTTCTCATATCATCATGGACCAGTTTGTTAGAATATAAAAACTATAAAAATAAGTTAAAACGTCTAAAATATTTTGACCATGAAATTTTTTTTGTTGTTTTTTAACAGGGCCTTATTACCATGGCAACCAGGGCGTGGCCTCAACAATCACTCCATTCTGGGTGGTCCCTCCTCCAGAGGTGAGCACACGATGTGGTGCACTGATACGCTCACAACATAAGTATTAAGAAATCACATTTTGAGAAAAGCACCCAGTCAGAAGTGTTTTTAGGCCAGAAGCTAATTTTTCATGTTTAAATGTAGAAATAGACTATGTTGTCTCTTGGGCCTCATCCAGAAGTAAATGGATTTTTGTGAAAACCTAGAATCATTTGTCAAAAAAACTAATTTACACCATTTCCCACTTACTTCAGTGGTACTTAATCTGCCAAGGCATGTTTATCGGCCAAATTTCCTTCTTCAGTTGAGAACTGGAGCTGAGGTTGCTAAGAAACACTAGAAGTCATTAATCACCAAAATCATTTATGCAAAAGCATCCTCAAAAATCCTCTCCTGAAGTCATACTGTGTCCTAAACCACATCCACAAGTCTGGAACACCTTAATGAGGTGCTGGATATGGTTTAAGTGGACTGGGAGAAATTTTGAGGAAGATTTTAAGAAATGTTTTGGGTGAATGTTGACGTCTTGGGCATTTCGGTAATGGTAGCCTCACAGTTCTAAACTAAAGATGCAAAATTCAGACAAAAGTTCTGCAAAAATGTAGTTCTATCAAGGTCACTGAGCTAATGACATCAGACTGTAGCTTTACTTTTACAACTGCACTCTGGTTTTTTTTTTTTTGGTCATTAATACGTTTAGTGATGCTGATTTTGGCCAAAGACTGAAAGCATGGGATATAAAATAATATTTTATTTTATATGAAAAACATTCTAAACTGTAAACTGGGCCATAATGGAAATATAATCCTCCCTTCTTTTCTCTCAGCAAAGGCCGAATGACTATGGCATCCCAGTGGCTGTGGAGGTGACGTATGTGCAAGACAACTTCCTCACTACAGACGTCCTCAATGAAATGGTAGGAACCTAATAAAAAGAAAACCAGCAACAGGAATATAGGAAATTGCCTGTTGCCTCTTCAAAGGGCTGGTGTCATGTTATCTCACTTATGCATGTGATATTTTGTTTCTATTATATGAATCTATTATAATTAGGGCTGGGAAAGTTATTATCGCGTTAACGCATTATTTACTTGATGTCGACAATTATTTTATCGCGCGTTAACGCAGGTTTTTAAAATTCTTTTATTTTGAAAGTCGGTGCTTTCTCCGAAGTAACACGAGCAGCGGCGGACTGGGACTTTCTTTACCAGGTAGGGTATACGCAGAACGCACAGATTGCCAGTCCGACCCTGAACACCAGCGCTGAGCTATTTAATATGGACAAAAGTAATGGGACTTTAAAAGTAAATTGCAGCTGCTATAATGGCTGCGCTTATGCTCTGGGAACGTTTTTCAATAACAAGCTAGATAAAACGTGAATACCAAATAGCTTTGGTATTATATTTGATTTGATTACTTAAATGTTTTTACAGAAATATTTGAACTTTAGCTGTGTGGCTGTGTTAAAGAGAACACTGCGGTTAAAATCCCCTTATTTGTTTAAAGTCTTTTTTACAGTGTTATTCCAATATTGTCATTAATAAAGATAAATCTGCACAAAGCAAACATATTTGTCTACTCCTATGTTGATTAGAGTATTAAAAACAGTATATTTAGTACAGACTTAAAGGTGCAATTAATCACGAGTTAACTATGGCAAACATGAGATTAATCGCGATTAAATATTTTAATCTACTGACAGCCCTAATTATAATGCATACTTCATATGCTAGCGGCCCTTTAAATTGTCTGAACCAATAAAAATGCGCTAAAATTACTTGTAATAACAATTCTAGACGTTACTTTACATTAGAAATAGAGAGACCTTTTGCCTTTTTCTGTAGGCTATACTGTTTTAGTTTTACTAACAATGTACTCATAAAAAACTGATCCCAGATCAGTAACTCTTTAACTCTTGAGTGAATTTATCACACTTGAGTGAATTTTTCTGTTATTCTCTAGTTTAAAGGATTTGTGTGTGTTTTGTGTATAACTTTGTGTATAAGTTTTGCTGTTCAAAACTGGGTTTACTGTAGATGTTGCTGGTGGAGTTCTATCGAGCAGCTCCTGACCTGGTGAACTTCAATCAGATGTGGTGTCCAGACACCTCAATACTGGATAAAATAAAGGTCAGTGAAACACACACACACACACACACACACACACACACACACACACACACACAATTACCTGGACTGCAACATTACAGTAGATCTTGTGGTTTTGTGTCACGCCTAGTGTACTACTAAATGGCAAGCTAACAGATTAGTGTGGGTGTAGCATGTAGCCAAAATTGAAGTGTTAGAGTAATGTAAAGAATTCCAGCAAACAGAAGAACCAAAGCAAACAAAAAGCATTATTTCTAATATGTTGCTCTTGTTTTTGGCCATAACCTTTGGAACATGTCAATCTTATCACTGAAGTAGGAACTTCTGAGGAGGACTTACTGAGGAGAAGTGTAACGCATGTAACCCTTCTTTGCACGTAGTATGGGCAGTATAATTACCTTAGACCACAGTAGAAGAACAGAGGGAAAATATATGGGCCAAATCAGACAGATTCTAGATGCGTAGGAGTCTAGGATGTCTGACAACAATTGACATTTATTAACTACTACAAAAGTTTAGTAAACAAATGGAGCGTGCTTTTACAAAATAAAATAAATGAGCTCAATGTTGTGTTGTCTTTTGTGTCTCTTTGTAAGGTCAATTCAGTCTGTCAAAGGTTCAATAGTCATTCTGTGTGGTTCTCTGATCTACTAGTTCATGCGCTTCTTTGGGCTGGGGCTCCCCATCCAGTACTGGAAAAGGGATCCTCGATTCTTCTCTGGCCCTCGAAGTCGATTCAAACAGAATAATCTCAGGACAAACAAAAAAACCTGACCACGCAAAGCAACACAGGCTACACGGGGTTTCACAGTGCTCACAGGGACTTACAGCCTCCGAAGTTCTCTAAAACTTTGAGTATTTTCACCGAACAGACTGTTTCTCCTCTGTCTGTGTCTCTGCCTTTCTGACTAGTACACGCAGGCACACACAGGTGTCTGGAGGCAGCACACAGATGCGGGGGGATCAGAACAGTCACGGATTGGCTGTTTAGTGCATCTTACAAAACACATCAAATGGCTAATTTTTATCTCTACACCATTTATCACATATTAGTTGACTTAGATCCCCATACTTTTTATCTAGATTTATTATATTTACTTACTTTTTATCACTATATATATATATATATATATTCACATTGTAAAATGAGTGCTTTTAATCAAAATAACATAAATATTTATATATTTTAATCACAGTCTTAACACTGGGTTACAGAAGCTTATCTTGTTAGATCAGGGTCAACATATTAGCGTGTGGTTTGTAAAATAGCCACACATTATTTCCCGGACTCCCACAGTCCAAAGACAGCTGGTGATGCTAAATTGCCTCTAGGTGTGGATTTGTGTGTCCTGACCAGGGTATTTCTGCTTATGACAGCTGGGATTAGGCTCCAGCAGCCCCCGTGACCCTGGACAAGGTTAAGCCACTCAGATAATTGACGGATGGATGTAGTACGGTAGCTCAAGGCCACAATGGCTTGTCTCCTCATGTGTACACACATACATACATTACTGCACACGCCCACAGACACACACACATACAAGCCACATTTTCAAGACTGGGCAAATTAGGACACCATTGTACTGAAATTATGAATTTTGTATATCATTACACCCCAGTAGTTAAATGTTCTTTCCTTGAACTGCTCTTCTGTACAGAAACGTGCCTAGAAACATGAATTCATGACACTGTAATGTGTAGTAAATGATGAATACCTCATACTAAATACCTCATTGTAGGTTAAGGGTGCTCTGTGTGTAAAGTGGGATCCAAAAGTCTGACAAAAAGAAATAACGTTTTTTAGAAATAACGTTTTTTAGAAATAACGTTTTAGAAATAAGGATTTAGAAATCAATCGGTCGTGTACAGTATCTCCCTGTTATTCGCGGGGGTTACGTTACAAGAGCACCCGTGTATAATGAAAAACTGCATTGTGTTTTTATTTTAAAAAATGTCTAAAATGCCTATTTTTATAGTGTAAACCTTAAATATGCACCCAAATATGCTCCCAGAACATTTTATTTCATCTGAATCCTAAGATATCCTTAGCCGTAACATACTCATTTAATACATTGCGCTTAACAAAAATGTAAAGATAAGGGGGGAGAGAGAGAGAGAGAGAGATGGCGCAGCAGAGAGGCGTGTGTGCGTGTGATTGGGAGAGGAGGAAAGGTTTATCGTGGTTTCTAACTGCGTGAGTTGTGGCCGAAACAACTCTATTGTCACAGGGATCATTTAATAAAGAAAGTGCTTGAGTTCAGTCAATCCGGTGTCCGTTTATCTGGTGGGTCACTACAATATTTTTAATAATTTAGAACTAAAATGATGCCACGCTGAGATACTGTGACAGAGAGAGAGAGAGAGAGAGAGAGACATGTGTGGCAGAAGTGTGTGTGAGTGAGAGAGAGAGAGAAAGAGACGTGCGTGGCAGAAGTGTGTGTGAGTGAGAGAGAGAGAGAGAGAGAGAGAAAGAGACGTGCGTGGCAGAAGTGTGTGTGTGAGAGAGAGAGAAGTAACTCATATATTTTTAATAATTTAGAACTAAAATGAGTAAAAAAAAATATGTATTGCCACAAAAAAAGCTAAAAAAAGGGGGGAATATGGGAGCAGTTTCCGCGATGTTCTGGAGCGTTCCGCGTAAAACGATCACTTCTGTTCTCGAAGAAAATCCGCGTGTGACTGGATCCGCGAGTCCTGATCCGCGTAAAACTGGGGGTTTACTGTATATACTATGTCTTCTGCACTGAATGTCCTGAATTCTCACTCAATTTCTCATTATGTTTTCTTTTTCAGGCTTCTCTCAGTGGTCATGCACCCAAAGACCAGGCCTATTCCCAGATTTTAGAGCACGTGTACAACCAGCTGCGCAACATACAGTGAAAGTAGCGTTCTCGCACTGAATGTACGTGCGTGTTAAATATACTTGTAGGACCACTTTCACAAAGCATGATTTCTTAAGAGGAGTGGCCTTTGGCCGAATTGGAGAGATCCAGCTTTGTGAAATGTCCTCTGTAAACCTCATCTGGGGCCAATATTTATCAAACTCGCAGAAAGAATGCTGAGCTGGGATTGGATTACATTTTATAGAGTTGTATGAAAACAGTGCCCTGCAAATTTTGTTGATTTTTTAATTCAAAATGAGTGCATATCCTTCAATAGGAACAAATGTTAGCAAAGTTACTGTTTATTTGCTGAATAAAACAAACTGGAAAAATGTTTTTTTTCAGTATGTAAAACTCAGCAAGTAAAAAAGAATTTGTGCATTAAAAGTAGCAGTAAATGCTAAATTTAAGCTTGTCCCTTGTAGACTATATGTATTACCTTTTCATTAACAGAACATGTCAGAACCTGGGCTTTCATAAATTATATAAACTGATGAGATTGAAATTAAGACCAGTGTTTATATTCTGGGATGCATGATAAATATGTGCCCTGCACTGTAGAAAGCACTGCACTGAATTTACTTGACTCAAATGTGTACCTCATTCCTGCATGAATAGAACATTACATGCACATTGTAACACTTCATTAGGCACCATGTATCTACATTCATTGCCCTTTGTTTTTTTACCATAGTGCACCTTGAAGTTTACAATTACAGACTGTAGTCCAGAGGTTTCTCTGCATCATATCTTAGTCCCCTTTACCCTGTTCACTAATGGCCAGGGCCATCACTGCACCACCAGGGTCCAGATGTTGTGGGTCATGTTCAGCACAATATTGACATTAACATAGTAATGTAATGTTAGTGTGTGTGTGTGTGTGTGTCTCTCCTGGAGTTTTAATCATTAGCCACTTTTTGTTAATTTTATTAGACACATCTTAAATATTGATACACCTCATAAATGTTATTGATGACTATCTGATACTGCACAATTTGTGTTGGTAATCTTGTCCATGACACTGTTGGCTGGATATTTTTGGTTGATGGATGAACACTGAGGTGTTTAAAAACACAGCACTGCTGTGTGTGATATAGCGCGCGCACACACACACACACACACACCCCAACAATCCACTACCATGTCAGTGCCACTGCTGTACTGAGAATTCCCCTTCATCCAAAAAACAGCTGGTGGCCTAGTGTTTAGGGAGTTGTCCCTATGATCGTATGGTTGTGGGTTTGATTCCCAGGACTGCCAGTTACACCACTTGATTAAGGTACCCAGGCGCCCCTCGTTGGTGGCTGCCCACTGCTTTACTTGGTGAATGGGTTAAATGCAGAGGAAGAATTTCACACTGTGTGGTGTGGTGGGGTGTGGTGTGGTGTGGTGTGGTGTGGTGTGGTGTGTTGTGTTCACCCATGACAAAAATGGCCACTTTACACTTTCACTTCACACCCTAATATGTACTCCTGGTGGTCTTGCGTAAAGCGGGCTAACATAATAATGGACAACAGTGTAATTGTAATCTACAAAGTGCATAAAACGGGTTGTAATAAAACGAACAATAAATGTGTAGAGAGGCAAAGTGGCTTATTGGTATATGATGTGTGCGTGTAGATTCACTCACATTTCATGTGGAACTGATGCATACATTCAGATTAAGCAAGTTCAGTGCATCCCTTCTCTCAGTAGGGCCGTTTTCTTCCTATACACAGTTGTGTGAACACACACTCCTGTTTTGTTGATCACGCAATGCCTTCATGGAGGAACTGAGTGATCTTGCTTCCGCCACTGTTCTGTTGCCTCTAGCACTGTTAGAACTGCCTCACTAACTGCGGCTGTTCACTGAAGACAACACTGCTTTGAATTTCCTTGATTTGAATGTGTAAAGAATTATTATCTATTGCCTTGTGTAAGTGAAAGACATAATTAATGTTGATGTAAAATAGTTAATTCATGTGGAAATTATATACACATTCAAATCAAGTACATTCAGAGCAATTTTGCAGCGTACTGCCGCACCATGCGTGCCATGAATGTGTCTTCCTTTTCTGTGGGTAGAATCGTCTGGATGGTGTAAGATAGGAAAGTTAATGGAGGGAATGAGGAAGGAAGGAGTATTTCCCTTCATTTTAGCTGGTATTTATTTGTATTTGTGGTTAGATTTGTGGGTTTGTGCCATGTGGACTGCTCAGAATGAACAAAATACCTTTAATCTACTGAATACAGTAAACTATACACTGGAATCCATCACATTTGCGTGTCTGTGTTTCTGTTCTTTTCACCTTACATGGCTGCAACAGTAAACTGGGGGTCCTCGAGTTACAACACAGATCTGTTCCTTTGACAGTGATGTAACCTGAATTTTGGTGTTAGTCGAAACACACCCTAAAAAAAGTTGTAAAATCATAAAAACACAACTAAGCCACAGAAAAAGGAAAGGAAAACTCCCTCAGTCATTACTGGGTATTCTTCTTCTGCACACAACCAAATGATGGAGCTCCATTCAATACTTCTGGAATGAATTGGAGTGACATTAATGATCCAGAACGTTGCCCAACATCAGTAACTCTCTTCGCTAATGCTTTTGTGGCTACAGTCAAGTCCTCACTGCAATGTTGCAACACCTAGTATAAAGCATTCCCAGAGAAGTAGTGACAGTTACTGCAGCAAAGAAGGTATAAACTATTACTGATATATCCTCGATTTCTGAAGAAGTAGTGGATGAGGAGGTGTCCGCAAATCTTTGAACAGGTAGTGTAATTTTCCATGTACTGTTGGATATATTAATATTAGCATTTCAAGTCTATTATTTTGAACCCTCTGGTCCTGTTGTGGGCCTTTTGTGTCCAGCTCACTCGCTTATTTTGAATGCATATGGAATGAAATTTCCTAAAAGTCTGGAGTCTTTTCAGATCTTTTCATTTTTAACTTCATATCAATAATATACTCCAATACATCCAATTGTAACACTTGACTCCCTTGTGGCCACTTTTGGCCAATTGAAACCCATGAAAACTATATTTTTAAAATTCCTTGTTATTTACACTGTTAAATCATACAATTTAGACTCAAAGACCCAAAAGAATTGATATTCGATACTTATGGTAAGAACTGATGGAGGCCTAGTGGGAACGATACTTGCCTCTGGACCAAGAGGTCATGGGTTTAAATCCACCACTGGGTTCCTGAGCAAGACCCTTAATCCCAAGTTGCTCCAGGGAGACCGCCCCCTGTAGTTAGGGAATGGAAGTCGCTTTGGATAAAAGCGTCTGACAAATGCCAAAAATGTAAAGATGGAGAGAAGAATATGTTGAGAAATTTATTCACTTAAAAGATGGGGAGAAAGCAAGTACAAATATTTAAGAGTACAGGATATTTAAGAACAGGATACTGTGGTTAGTCTTTTTTTTTTCCTTCAACATAAACCAGAAATTCATGAACTAAAACATACATTAGAAAGCTATTGCAAAGAGCTAACATGCAAATAATTAATTAAAAAAAGGACATTGTTTTTTTGTATAGATATAAAAATAATATAATACTAAAGAAGACTACCAGAATGATTTTTTGCTTACAAAATTATTCTGGCACTCTGATGGATTAGACACAAAGAACCCCTTTTTTTGTTTGTTTTTAAGTTGAAGTGTTGCTGCAAAGGCACACAAGTACACATGCTTATATGTCTGTACAGTTCATGCCAAAGCAAGAAACCAGCCGAGCCCTTTGTAAACTACCACGAGAAGAAAAAGATTCCTGATGATTATTAAACAAACTATTTTGTTTGGAATATTACTACATTCCTTATCCTTTGCAGTATTTTGTCTTTAACATCAGATCCTGTCTGTCCAGAAAGATCTGATGCATTGAGACACGTGCACGCACACACACACACACACACACACACACACACACACACACGCAGACGCACACACACTCACGCAGACAGACACACACACACATACACACACAGACAGACACACAAATGGACGAGTGGGTCATTGTAAATAAGAAATGGAGCAAAACAACATTCACAGGACAAGTAATACACTATAAAGGCAGAAAATGTGAACTGGGACAGAGGTGTTGAGGTCAATTCACAAATGGAGAGGAAAAGGAAATGCAGGAAAGTGGAGTGTGTGTGTGTATGTGTGTTTCTGAACAGGTAATGAAGGACAATCATTCAAGAAGCCTTATTCCCTCTTTTGGAGCCTGACTGATAAGAAACATACATTTTACTAGTCAAGCCCTGTGTGAGTGAAGATGTAGCATCATCCCTCCATCACTAGAAGTTTCCCAGAATGTTTAGTTAGCCAGATAACTTAAGTTAGAACATAAGCCTGTCCAGTTGGAGATGTGGAAGGACAATACTATTGCACAACACCACAGCTTTGGACTTAAACCTCTGACATCTGAGCTTTAAAATCTGGTTGTTAAATTAAGAAAAAATTTCAGTCAATAAAAGATTTCATTAAGTTTAACCCCTCCAATCAGGCACAGTTGTAAATACAAATTTGACTGGGAATAAAAGTATGAAGTCACATATGTTCATCCACGTACAGGTGTTGTTACAGTCGAGGTAAATACAACTGAATGTGTTTTAAAACAAGTTATGTGGCTTTTTCTACATCACACTGAATTTAGTTGAATTTTCTGTGGATGTGAATAGATTAAATGGTTCAGTTCATGTCTGAAAAAGTGAGGCAGCAGTGCTGTGAGGGGATAATTATTTCATATCCATATTCAAATGTGTGTTTGTGTGTGTGTCTGTGTGTGTGTGTGTGACAGAGAGAGAGGAAGAAACAGGACACTGCCAGCAGTATCACAGACGATGACTAAATGAACAGAAGAGGCAAAAATGAGGGAAGGCCAAATATGCAGAGAGCAAACTGTAACTAGGCTTGATTTCATTACATGCCAATCAAACACAGTAATTTTGGCTGTTTCCTCTTAAAAAGCGAGATAAAGATGACCCAGATTTAGTCTAACCCATCACTGCGTTGGGGTATTACTCATTTAAAAAAGAAGGTTAAATATTTTAACACGGAAATGGGGTGGCTTAGTGTTTCCAGCTGTTATAGTGTTTAAAAGGAGAATAGTAAACTCATCTCTCACGCTCTCAGGACCCCCACACAACCAGCCTCTACACATAATCCCTTAATGTAATCCAGAGATGGGCAGTTTCTTTAAATTAGGACCTTATGTCTGCAAAGTTTAGTGTTTTCTCAGCTATAATACATTCTATTCAGCACACTGGGTAGTTGTCCTACCCATGTGCCACTCACAAACGTGTTCTTTCAAAGGTCCTGTTGCATGGTTGGGCTGGTATTAGAGCACGCCTGAAGAAATCACATTTAAAGAGAAATTGTACCACACCACACAACGTTTATGTGAAAATATATAGACCTAAAACTTTGTTACTGATTTCAATATTGTACTGATGTGCACATTAAATGTTTTCATATAGATCAAGTGTAATTTTGTGAGGGTTTTTTTCAGATACAGTTGAAAAAACTGGAGAGGCTAAACATTGTTTAGTTTTTAAACTACGATGTGTTGGTGCATTCTGTTTTGATGTCATATCAGCAGACAAGGTAAGTGCAATAAGGACAATGATCCTTTGAAATGAATAACAGTCTAAATGCAGGCATTCTCAATTATGTGTTACACTTTCTCATTAGGATTCTTCTAGAAAGCTCATCTAACCTTATAACAGTCACTAAGAAAAAGCAAATTTGTGGAAGGTGTGGGGATTAAGTGAGAGTTAAGAAAGCTTCTGTATTTGTGTGTGGCTCAGGAACGCTTCACACTGAGCGACTGTATAAACAGCCCACAGTGAGGACTCAACATGTACAAAATACAGTTCCGCAGCTACGGTCGCTATTCAAACACAGGTCCATATCACAGCCTGACCAGCAGGAGGCAGTCAGGGAACCAGGTCAGTCAAGTTATTCCTTCATTTAAAATAATAACATTTTTTGACTGCACTGTATCAAGTTTAATGTAGGAAAAATCTCTACAAGATATTTCCTATAAGCAAAAAAGGCCTGGTTTCCATTTCTGACTGGGATGTTAGCCCTTAAAGATACACCAAGCAACATTTGTAAATCTTCTACACTCTTTCTATATGCTTTTTTTTACTGGACTGACCCCATGGCTCATAAGGACACAAAATACAATCCAGAGCCGCAATGACCACCATGAAAAATGGCTTTGTGACTCGCCTTGCTTACTTACAAGCTGAAATGTTTTTTCTACTCTGTGTCACTTTAAAGAAATGTGGTTTTTTTTTACCCAAAGTTTACCCAACCATGACCATTCCTTATTTTTGCACTTGAGTCAGTCAAAATGATTTTGAGTGACATAAACCCCCTTTCATTTTTAGCTGCATTAGCTCTGTGGCTCCAGTGCAAAAATAAAGATGTAGAAGTTTGGCGCGAGGGGAAGAGCTGTAAATCTGTGTTTTCTACAAACCATTCCTTTAAAGGCAAAATGAGGGAAGATACTGAAAGCTGAAACATGAAGTGGTGGAATATGAAGCTGCATTCTAGGCACCCGTGAATAAGGGCTGGCTGTGGTGAATGCATGAACTACACATTTACTTTCAAAACAGGCCACTTTAGCAGGGGCTCATTTAAAATTCCCTTAAATTAAGGTAACCTGTGGTTAATTAAGGTGTCGTGAGTCAAGGTCTGTTAGTCTACGTCTAACCCTACAAGCTTCAAGGCAGTCCGTCAGTTCCGTCTGTCCGTTCATACATTTTGTCATCCGAAGTCAGTCCATCCTTTTCTCTTCTGGAATGTGAGAAGTCACCATCTTCCAAAATTCCTTCCTTCCGAAGGTCAAGGGGTCAAAGTGCCAGAGTACAGGTGCATCGGCCATGGCTGGAACGTGGACGCAGGTGATGCTCCTCTTCTTCCTCTCCTCTTTCCTCCACTCTCTCCTCCTCTCTGTGGCGCAATCGGTCGTTTTAGTGCGGCAGCGGGACAACGACCTCCACGTAGTTGAGCGGAAAAAACCCTGATTGTCCGTGCAGCATGCCCTCGTACCAGTTCTCATCAATCTGATTGGTCAGGGTGATGATGTCACCTTCCTTGAAGCCCAGCTCGCCCTCGTTCTCTGGCTCAAAGTCATACAGAGCCTTACAGCACGGGTGCTCTGCTGGCGCTGTGGTGGAGACAGGAGACAGAATGGGTTGGAAAAAGTGTTTGAAAAAACACTTTGAAAATGTTTTGTTTTCAAAGAGATGGGTGCAGCAAGTTTTAATGGAGCATTAGGAGTGTTATTCAATTGTTATTGAATAAATTAGGATTAACTCAGAGACAAGGAAAACCACTGCATTCGATCCCAAACCTGGTCCTGGAATATCCCTTCCCTGCTTAGTATTGAGGTGTACTTATACAGAACGTATCATTTTCGGGCGAAAAGTTCTATAGAAATATTCATGCACTTTACAGGAGGAGATGAGTGAAAGACTAGAAGGATAACATACAATCAGAATGCGGATAAAAAAGCACATTCAAAACAATAGGAGAAATTATAAACAACACAGTAGGCATATAAGTCCAAACAACTTACATCTGGGTGTAAAAACACCAACTTAGCATGTATTCCTAACATTCTAAGGAATGCTGTTTAAAAAGTATCCTGCAGGGCCAGGATACTCCAGAACCAAAAATCAAAACCACTCATGAAATCATGTGCAATTATGATACCAGTTAACACAGCGTTTCAGGCTGCCGGCAGAAATCCTTTCTTCTCAGACACACAAGCTGAAAAATAACAGTATGTTACAACCCAAAAACACAACCTTGTTTGCAAATTGTGCTTCTTAGTCCCGACCCTGAGGAAAAATCTAAATACTAGTTAGGGATCCTAGACAGTACATCTGCAGGAACAGAGCTGCTAGTATTAAACAATGTAAAGTAATACAGAAACTAGTCCTGACATGACCTGGAACAGGAGAACTAAAGACTGTTTTAGTTCTCCTGTTCAAATTTTATCAAATATTTTAAACCATCTCATATTAAAAAGGCGCCCAACTTCGTGAGATGCTTAGAACAGTGTGTTCAAGAAGGTGTTGCCTGAATTGTCCCTAATTGTTATAGCCCTAGTTGGAACTCAAGAACAGGGTTGGACACACTAACCCAAGGATTTCCCAGGAGAGGACCTGTAGCGCTGCTCTAGCAGTCACAAGGCCTCATTCTGTATCCTGCATTTCCTCAAATCCAACAAGAAATCTTCACTTCTTTGCTAATCCAAAATAGTTCCATGGTTCCAAGATTTTCACACTTTTAATACAAAAAGCATGTAGTTACCTGTGCAAACCAGAAAGCGCATTGTGTGTTAGTCAAAAAGCAGAGTCTCAAACCCACTGCAGCCATCTGGAGTTAGTAGGGAGCTGAGGTTTACCCACTGAGTTAGTGTGGACAGGGACGCTCAACACTGCAGCTGAGTCGAGCTGCAACAGTCAGGATGTGAGAGGCCTAGTGTGGGGGTCCACTTGTATGGAGGAGTCACACACAGTGCAACACAGTACTCACACACTCTCTCATTCCTTCTCTCTCTCTCTCTCTCTCTCTCACACACACACACACACACACACACACACACACACAAACAC
>JBBJLR010000018.1:16846809-16856848 GCA_037577145.1 Brachypetersius gabonensis
TGTGTGTGTGTGTGTGTGTGTGTGTGTGTGTGTGTGTGTGTGTGTGTGTGTGTGTGTGTGTGTGTGTGTGTTGTGTGCATTTGCCAGCATTCAGACCCAGTTCTGTATCAGTTTTCCCCTGCTGAAATAGATACTAAAACATTTTTCTAACGTTATACGATATGGAATCGATCTCCACACTGCCCGTCCTTGTTAAATGGAACGAGTGGTGGGCGTGTGAGGAGTGTAAATGGATAACTGCGTGTGTGTTTGTGTGTGTGCGCGTGTGTTTGTGTGCTGTGAGGTAAATGCTCTTTAAATTCAACTCCCAGACAACCTGTATTTACACACATAACTCAATAAACAGGCCTTTACTCAGAGATACTGGGGGCAGAGAAATAGAAGAAGGGAGAGAGAGATGGTGGAGGGGCAGAGAGTGAGGAACAAAAAGAAAGTGATAGAGTGAGAGAAAAACAGAAAAATGGTGCAATTACAGGGTAAGTAATTATGTTTATGTATAAAGCACAAAAAAAGGAAAGGGAGAGAGAGAAACAAGGGAAGAGACACAGAAATAGAAAACAGAAGAAGAAAGAGAAAGGAGAGGGAGAAACAGGAGAAAGAAACAGATGGAGAGAGATGAAAAGAAACAAGGAGAGAGAGAAACAAAGGAAGAGAGTGTGAAATAGATAGAGTGAGAGAAAGAAACAGATGAACAGAGAGAGGGAAATATTAAATAAATATAATAATAAAGTAATAAACAGTTGAGGAGAGAGAGATAAGAGAAACAAAAAGAGAGAGAATACAGAAATAAATAGACTGAACATGATCCCTCTAACACTACACTAATGAGTGCATGATGAAATGATTGCAGAGTGCAGCAGATAGTTCATGTTAATGTTGACACACACTAAACTGCTTTCATCTGTATGAAGTCCTAAATTGAAGCCCCAACAACACACACACATACACACAAGCACACACACATACACACAAACACTCACAAATTAAAACAGCAAGTAAGTAGGGGATAAGTGTACATTATTAAAATTTGACACACAACATTATTTGCTATAATATTCACATCTGACATCATGGCTAGAAGATAAACTGGCTACATTTCAGAATTGGCCAACAGATGTGGCTCCGTGTAGCCAAAATGCTGTGATTTTGTGTGTGATTTCTTTGTCAAATGGCAATTAAGTAATTGCTGTTAGACTTCACAGCTTCCCTTAGGATAAAGAGAGGAAAAGCAATCAGGGAAAATACACTGAGCTACACCAGGACAGTCTGAATAGCTGAATCACCCTTCATTTCCTTGAACTGACCTGATCTGGGAGCCACAAGCGATTCAGTGGCGCTACCAATTTGAAGAAGTGAAATTATGGAGAAGCGCAGCTCACTGATTCTCTATAAACATGACCTAGCAGCTGTAAATGGTGAAATACAGTTTGCGAGGACCATGTGTGAGTATGAACCTGGTTAGTGTTTGTTTTTATCCAGGTGACTGTGTGACTTTCCTACACCCACTTCAGTGAGAATACATCCCTGGTACTTTTCCAATTCTGAGCCACATACTGCACTATACAGCTGGAATGTTTCATGCTGTAATGTTCAAGAAACCTCTGGCATGCTGGTTGTAGAAAAAACTTCACTGTGTTTGTACGTGATGCTGCTGTGATGCAACCTGTGTGGTGCGGCAATGGGGTTAACAGTTTAAAAGCAGGAGGTTAAAACTTATGGAGAAATTATAACACCATAGTGATGTCTGAAGCTGTTTTTAGATGGCTGCCCACAATATATATATAATTCAGTATCTATACATACTATACATAATTCAGTATTTTCTATGAATTATTAGTCTTATGAGCTATGAAAAAATCTATTATGAATTATTCAGCAGCTGCTATGCATTATTCAGTATCTACTACAAATAACTACTACTGATTATTCAGTACTACTTAACTACTGTAGCTAGGCAGCTGGTGGCCTAGCGGTTAGGTAGTTTGCCCTGTGATCAGAAGGGTATGGGTTCGAATCCCACAACTGCTAATGGCACCACTGAGGTTCCCTTGAGCAAGGTACCATCCCCACACACTGCTCCCTGGGCAACACACTCCTAATTGCCCCCTGCTTCACTTGGTGAATGGGTTAAATGCATGGTTATGAAAGTCAGGAATTAAAGTGTGGGCCCACACACAGACACTTAAACCGCTTAAATCACTATGGTATGATGGTGGAATGGTAAAAAAAAAAACCTCCTTTATATCACTTCTGTATTTAAGTGGTAGTAGTCTTTGAAACATTCCCTGGGCTACCTGGTTCCAGCACGCAGGAAGGAACAGGTGCTCCCCTTGGTCCAGCCACAGTAGGGGTCCCGGGAGGCGATGCAGTTTCTGTAAAATGAAAGAAAAACACAGATTGTGTTTAAAGCTCCAGACAGCAAGATGTTCCATTCTGATGCTCTTCACACATGCATGATCTATCTGCTTCAGCGCACGCATCACATGTCTGACATGTGGAAGTGTGTGCGTGTGTGTGTGTGTGTGTGTGTGTGTGTTTGAGATGCCTCACTAGCTCTGTGCATGTGCCCCATGGGATGCAACACACACGATCTGGCAACAGTTTGGAGACACTAAACACTAAACACAGCTTGGCTTAAAAGTTTTAAAAAGTTTAAAAGAGTTTAAGACTGCTCATCTTAACACAGCTCACATAGGTCTTAAAAAAAGTCCATCTTAAGACACAGGTAAAATAGTGCAGATTAACAGAGCACAGCTTAACAAAAAACAAATGAACAGAATTCACATGATATTTGCACATCTAACAAGCAGAGGAAGCTTAGAATTTTACTAACTGCATACAAATCACATACCATGTAAATAAATCAGTAGTAGACTTGCTTAAGTGGTTTCTGGCACTGTGTGACAGTCATTTATAACCATGGACAAAAGTATGGATGAAATTCAGACCTGCTGCTTGTACTGTTTTTAGCTAAGAGGCAAACTTTCAAGACAGCATATTATCATTTAGCCCACCTCTGTGTGTGACTGTGTGTGTGTGTGTGTGTGAGTGCGTGTGTGTTACTCACTTCATGCAGCGGGAGTAGAGATGGCAGCGGGCTACAGGCACTCGAACCACACAGGACGGAAAGGCCAGCAGGAGCGTGTTGCTGATCGAGTCCAGAGAGAGAGACAACAACTGTCGGGCCTGAGGAGTGTCCTGCCCACACCTACAACATAATAACCCACATAAAGATTAGCACACAATAGCTTAACAGCAGCTTACAGTTAAGCACGGTACCGCTTTACACTGCACGGTTTAACACAGGACAGTTTAACACAGACTATAGCTTATACAAATATACCTAAGTTAGAGACACTATTTGAATCACAGTTTATGGCTTTTTATACCATATGCATTCTATATTCATATCCTGCAGTCCTAGTGAACATGTGTGAAGCAGGAAAAGGGAGTGGGCAGTCATCTAAAAACCAACACTTAACTTCAAACATTTTCAAACAATACCATAAAAAGTGCTTATGTCTTTTAATACAAACCCAACAGGCAAAAGTAGAATTTATTTGAGAATGTTCCTAGAGTAATATTCATGTTTAGTCTAATTTAACATCTAACGTGTGATTTAAATAAGGGAATAAAGGGAACATCAGTGAATAAAGGAACAGTTTAACACAGCTTGGCAAACAGCTCAAGAGCATATCTGTGTAGGACTGAATGCAAGATAGTTTAAAACATCTTAGTTTAAAACAGCATATATGTCCTGCATTGTGCCTGCCCTGTCCAGGCTGAAACATTCATTATTGTGACGGAATAAAAGCTTAACTGCTGTATTGCCCTTGTGAAGACCACTGGCAGGGATCAAATCCAGGCATCTGAGTGCAAAGTGTGTAGTTGAGCTTTTTTCTCAAGAGCTAATAAATTGTAGAGGTTTATTTCGTTAGAGAGCATCAATTCAGGTCTCCTGCAGTAGTGTCTGTGTAGTAAGAGCTCTGTAGATGGTAATTTGGCACATACAATTTTGAAAACAGAATTAGCTGGTGGCCTAGTAGTTAGCCCCTTCAGCCTGAAGGTTGTGAGTGCTAGTGGCACCACTGAGGTACCATTGCGCAGGGCACTGTCCACACACACTGCTCCATGGGCACCCCTTGTTGGCGGCAGCCCACTGCTTCACTTGGTGAAATGGTTAAATGCAGAGTGAGAATTTCACATTTCACTGTGCTATGTGTGTGTGTTCACGCGTGACTATAAGAGGCCACCTTACTTAACTCTTACTAACTCTAACCTCACAGTCAAAAATCCTATCAAACCTGACAGTATGTATATTGTTACCTCCAAATCTGTCAGGACCAAAATTACTGATAGTAAGGAGGGGTGACATTGTTAGCTAATGACGGCTTCCACTAGCTGTTACATACAGAGGTCCAACTTCATGGTGTCCCTTTACTGCTGAAGCTGGAAGAGGTGCTTGTGTAGTCAGAGCTCTGCAGGGAGTCTGATTAATCAAGGAGGAGTGAATAAAATAATCAGATCACACACTCGGCTCTGGCCCGGATTCACCTCCGCCGCCCCTCAGCCGCACGCACCTCCGGATCAACACGTCCGCTCCAGCGACCGTGTGCGGTAATGAGGCTGAAAATGACATGTGAGGTGAAGCTGTTGAGTTTAATTGGAGCCGTGCCTCAGTCTCAGCACCTCTTCGTATGCGAGCCTCGGTAGCTCCTTCGCTTTTTTTATCCACATCTGTCATCCCGTCTTCCTCCTTCTCTCCTATAAAGCACCTCTTTCCTCTCTAATGTCCTGCATAACATTTATAGCACCTGTTCATTGTCTTTATGCTCGCCTTTTTCTTGCTCTCTGTCTCTTCCTTTTTCTTTCACTCTTCTGTCTCTCGAGTCTAATTTAACTTTCATTTTACTTTCCTATCTCTCTCTCTGTCTCTTTCTCCATCTCACTCATGATTCTACAGTACCTTCTTTTTCCTTATTCGCTCTCCTCATTTAAACTCATTTACTCATCCCCTCTTCCTCTCATCTCAACCTCACAGTCTCCTGCTTTTCTGATAAGGGTGTCTCACCCGTCAGCTGGGGAGTGTCATTAAATATACGAGGAAAAAAAGCTCTGTGGATGACTGCTTGGGCCTTAGTGCCCCAATTTAAAAGGCAGCATCTGCCACACTCATGCTAAAAACGTCTGTAGACACCTGTTCATCCGGCAAGTCTTCTGAAATGAAGGGTATTAATAGGGAGTGTTGCAGTATCAGGGTCTTCTTGGACACATTTCTGTGAGGATCTGGTTGTATTCAGGCACAAGAACATTGATAAGGTTGGGTGGGGTAGCTGGTGGCCTGACTGTTAGGGAGTTCCCCTAGTGATCAGAAGGTTGGGGTCTAAATCCCAGGACTGCTAGTGGCACCACTGAGGTACCCTTGAGCAAGGTAGCGTCCCCACACACTGCTTCCGGGCGCTGTGTTCCTGCCCACTGCTTCACTTGGTGACTGCGTTAAATATAGAAAACAATTTTGTGCTGTTCACACTTTGTGCTGTGTTCACGCATGACAAATAGACACGTTACACTTAATTTCACTGGATGATTAGTTCTGGATCACAAACACCACTCAAGCTCTTCCCAAAGGTATTAAACCCAGCAGACACATTTTCACTGCTAAACAACCCAATCATGGTTTTTATCCCTCTAGCTGACACTGAGTCAGTTTAATGAAATACTGATGAGTCAAACTAGTTATTGGATGACAGATGTAAACACCGGGCTTCTAAACTGTATTCGTGTTTATTTGCAGCTGGAATGTTGCATTCAGGGCATCAACAGCAACATGCAAAACAGAACATGCCACTCCAATCTTGGCCTCATTACACTGGCTTTCAGTCTCTTTTAGAATAGTTTTTAAAGAGATATTAGTTTTGAAAGCTTTAAAGGGCCTTATAGAAATCTAAATTTCCCTTAGACTCTATTCTTATATGTGAAAACATATATTTATTTTAATCTTTTAACTGTATTATTATTATTATTATTATTATTAGTAGTAGTAGTAGTAGTAGTAGTAGTAGTAGTAGTAGAAGTAGTAGTACATAAAACAGAATTATTTTCTTTCATTTGTAATGTTCTTTTTATATTGGTTAAAAATATTCTTTTATGATATGCTTTAGCTTTATTATTGTATTATACTATATTCTTCTTGCCTGGATGTTCTGTGCGATTTCTACATTTTAATATATTAAATTATATTCTCTGTGAAGAATATAATTATTTTGATGTGCATGACAAGTATGGGGATGCTTTAGAAAGAAAGAGGATAATGACATTATTAGGAGTAATATTTAAATGTAAAGTGACCATTTGTCACAGTGCGAACAGTGTGAAATTGTTCTCTGCATTTAACATGTTCAATTGAGTAAAGCAGTGGGCAGCCGTGTGTGGGGACTTTTTTTTGCTAAAGGGTACCGCAGTGGTGCCATTAGCAGCCCTTGGATTCGAACCCACAACCTTATGATCACAGGAGCAACTTTCTAGCCACCAGCTATGTGGCGTATAAAGCCTATTACTGCGCAGAGAGCTTCAAATATAATTATCCTGTGTGGTCTAAAGCTTTTTACACTCCTGTGCAAATAAATAATAATCTCCATCTACAGAGCAAGTGCTACTGAATGTGTGTGTGTGTGTGTGTGTGTGTGTGTGTGTGTGTGTGTGTGTGTATGTGTGTGTGTGTGTGTGTGTGTGTGTGTGTGTGTGTAAGTTAATGACAGAGATATAAACCAGAGCTAAGAACCAATTAAGGCTAATTTACAATGACAGTGCATTGGTGTGTATTAGATAAAAGCCACCAGCATCCCATGTATAATCAACAAATTTGCACTAAAGTAATGTATGAAATATTTTTCTTCATATCTACCAATGAATATGATATACTGAACCTACTTTCAGCATGTGCTCACGTCTTGTGCTTTTGTCTAGCTGTTGTAGATGCTGCTTTTAAGGCAGACCTCTCAACAACACGTCTTATGAGACCCTAACACAAATTACCCCGGTTTCTGAAATCCATGCATACCCAGCCACTGCGAGCCAGAGCCAGAGTCTAAAGCATCTGAGGAAGGAGATGTAATTAACTTGCTAACGTAATTAGCATGCTAACGTGAGTTTTGCTTAAACACTCATTACTGCCTCCAGCCAGAGACACCAGGCAGCTAATGCTCCATCTGTTTACCCCGCTGGATCCCTCCCTGTGTTCATCATGCTGCACACACTCCAACACACAGCAACAAACAACACACTTCCATTCCTATCCTTACTTTTCTGGGTTGAAGCCCTCCAGTTCCTCCAGAAAGATGTTGTTGTTGGACACAGTGTTGTCCCGGTTGGGGACGATCAAGAATTTGAGGATGGTCCCATGGCTTGAGCCTAGAAATAGGACAGTTCTGTTGCCATGTGGGCCTACGTTTGTGCCCACCACCATCTTGTTGAGCTGATATCTAAGGATGACAGATGGCTGGTGATGAATGCCCAAACTTTTTGTTCTTTTCAGGAGACAACATGCAATGTATTTGCAGGACACAGTGTCAGAAAGACTGAACAATATAGAGGTACATTTCAACATGAATAATTCATTAAATGGAAATTATAATTCTACATTACAAAAGTAGAATAAATATATAGAATTCCGGCCCATATCAAATGTCTTTAAAAACTAGCTTTGGCGAGTAGGCCAGATTTTAAACACGATAATCTTATAGAGATTATCATGTTTCAAACTTTCAGTTTGTTTGTAAGTAGAAGGGGATATGTTTTATTATGATGTGAATTGGTATTTGAGGTTTGCTGTCACACTTTTGTTTTTCTCTGCATCCAAACAGAGAGAAAATGTTGAAGACGCAGACTCGAAACAGTATATAACTATAATTAATTTTATGTCTGTTCATAAAAACCCTATAGATTCCTCTGTGGTAAAACTCTGCATGCTTTTGACTTATTCATTCTCTACTGAGACAAAGGGAAAATCAAGCTGCTTAAAAATTAATCAAAACCAGAGGCAGTAATGACACACTGCACAAACATGCACAGTTGTTGGTGTAATTAAGACAAACTAGCTTGAGAAAACGGTACTGTGACTGAACAGTAGGAATGCTCCAGAGGACTGAATAGCGCTATTCTCTGAAAAATGAGAAAGAGCCCCTGTGGGCACTTTTAACTGCACAAACAACTCGCCACGGTAATGTTCTGGCAGATTTGTGGCCGACGGGGTGTCCAGCTGAGAGCAGCCTGTGGTCTGAGCGTTGTTAAAAATGCCAGTGGAGATAAAACACAGTTGCCTCCAGGCTGAATCTTCAGGGAGTAGCGTAAATGTGTACATGATCCAGACTCTGTGCTTTCAAATTTCCTCAATTTTCTCCTTTACCTCAAATGTAGTTGGTCAGTCAAGACCTGAGTGGGTGTCTGATGGTTGCTTCTTTAGTACTGAATGTATCAGTTGAACGTATCAGTTGTCTTGTTTATATGGTTTCTTGCTACTGTGGATACCATTTGATTTACAGGGGGTCCTCGGGTAACAACAGCCTCGGCATACAACGTTTTGAGTTTGTGACACTCACTCCCATAAAAACTTTAAAAATTGTGAAGTGAGAGTTTCTGCGTACACCGTTAGTGCCGTACTTACGGACTATGTGAGCGAACTATTTTGGTCGCGTGCAGCGTAAGTAAACTTAGAATACGTATGAGTGAGGGAGTTGGTGTCCCCAGTACACTTGCCTATATCATTTTGAACTGTTAAAAGTACAGTACAGTATTATTATGTCCTTTTTCTGTGACTTAGTGGTGTTTTTATGTTCTAGATTATGATTTTACAACTGTGTTGGGATCGGTAGGTGACTGAGGCTAGGGTGAGTTTCAACTAACACCAAAATTCTGGTTGCATCACTGTCAAAGGATCTATACATTAGTAGCCAAGTCCTACTATGTCCTAAACCACATCAATAAGTCTGTTCTACCTTAAGGATAAGCTGGATACAGCTGGAGAGAATTGAGAGAACTTTTAGGGATGCAGGCCTATTTGGGTGATTATTCACTTCTAGTGTTTATTGCAACTTTAGTCAGATGTAGACACCAATCAGTCTTGTCTGATTGACCACAAAATTGTGTAAATCTGATTTTTCAACCAAACTTTAAGTGAGCAGGATGATGGCCATTCACAACAGGGTCTGCTATGAAACTGATTTTTAGCCTTACCTGACCATCGTCCTCACAATCCATGGCCTCTGGCCAAGAGATGGCACTGCCTCATCCATCAGCGGATGAGTCTTCACAAAGTTCAGCATTTCATCAGGAAAATGGTTTGAGGAGTTGAACTTTGAGCCTTGGACTGCACACCCCCCTGGCCTGAGAGAGAGAAATATGGGAGAAATTGTGAGAAATTGACTTAAACAAAGGCTTTCTTAGTAGTTATAGGGTTAGATACAATGTTCTAAGAAAAGCTTTTAACTGGTATAAAACCGTTCCATTATATGCAAAGATTTTTATTTTTACTCAGAATATTTTAACTTTGACTTCTGACATTTTTATTAAACAGTTACAGAACTAGCCACACATGTGGACATCAGGTCTGATACGGCTGGTATCAAACACCATTCATTTAAAGGTTCTTTAATAAATTGGTTCTTTTGTTGCATCTCCTTGAGATTGATGCAGATATTGTTACCTAGCCGTGTGTTGACACTGGTTTAATGTTTCAGTATTAGCTTCAAATATGAAGAATCCCACAGCTTGTAATGCTGAATGTGAAGTAGCTGGGTAAATAATGGCTAACACTCTGCTAGTGACATTTTATGTACCGTGGTTTGGGGATAAGCTCGTCTGCCACAGGTGTCCAGATCGACTCGGGAGATTTCTGCTCCTTAAATCTGCCGTCAAACACGGCTGCTAGCTGTTCCATATCAAAAGCACACACTGCCGAACCTGGAATACTGAGAGAGAGAGAGAGAGAGAGAGAGAGAGAGAGAGAGAGAGAGAGAGAGAGAGAGAGAGAGAGAGAGAGAGA
>JBBJLR010000018.1:16870965-16894305 GCA_037577145.1 Brachypetersius gabonensis
ACACACACACACACACACACACACACACACACACACACACACACACACACACACACACACACACACACACACCAAGTTCTCCACAGCTTGTACAAGAGTAAGCTTTGTTTAGTGACTAGCCGAATATGAATGAGTCCAAACCAGGTTTGGCCATTACCATATCAACACACTCTTTGGACTATCAGACATCAAACTAGCCTCATGTGGAAAGCCGCAGATCCCTCAAGAACACATGGCTCAACCATACAACCATACGGAAGCTATCCACCAATCAGCATGTCAGTATTACTATCTGATTTTGATACGAACGTTGGTAAAAATGAATGGTAGCCAGTGAAGACTAAAATCAAACTAATTGGCTGCCGGAGGTTAAATCTGATGTCCCTCATTAACTAACAGCTTGATTGCACATGCTGAATTTGCTAATAATGAATGGAAGAATGTAGCCACGAATTTTCACAATGCTATAGAATGGATGTTTCCTTTCATTCACTGTTAAGAAGACAAACATCACTGCCTGAAGCTTTACTTTAAAAAAAAAAAAAGACAAAAAAAAGGTCAGTTCGACCAAAACAACTGCAATGTTAAAGAATCAAAACGTAGCAGCTGATCACTCAGAATTAGCAATGAATGCTAACTGCTGGTCAACAAGCACCAACTCAGTGACGGTTATGTCAGTTTTTCGTCAGATTATTCTTCTTGAATGGCAAGAAGCTGATTCACATTAATTAGGCTTTAAACAGCTATTTTTGTGTTAAAAAAAAAAAGTCACATTGCTAATAATAAACAAACACTTGCAGGTGATCACTTAGCATTGAGTTAAGCGCCAGTCATATTAGCATTTTGGTCAAACTGGTCCTCTTTATGAGTAAAGAATCACATTTCTTAATTGTTTTGCTCCAACATTTAAAATAAACTCAACAGTGCACAATTCAATTGCGTTAATGACAGGAAAGCAAACTTAACTACTTGACTGGAAGAAAGCAGTGAAAAACTAGGAGGAAAATCTTGTAAATTATGGAGCAAAGGGCTGTGTCATCACTAAAAGCCATCTGGTCAGGATTTTAGAATGGTCTGTTTTTGTGGCTTCATGAAGTGCTCATAATTAGATGCTTCAGCTCAAATCAAATGACACCAGAAAAAAAAAAGACAGCCAAGCGCACAGAATCTTCCATTAAACATATAAACAGGTCAGAGTGGATCTGAACAAAGGCCCTTTCTCCGACTGAATACACTGTACTCCATGTATCAAAAGTAAAGGGCTTGGCCATCTACTACCATAAAGCTGTTAGATCCTCATCTTCAATGAGTTCCATTAACACCTCCCTCAGTCCCTGAACTGGGTCTAAAACAGACTGACCCACTTTTCCAGTCAAGGGTTCTTAGCCTCACTCAGCCAGCCTGTTTAAGCTGCCCTATTAGCATCATGTGACTGCAGGTGGCTCTGAAACTATTTTAAACAGCTTGTGCATTAATTCTGCCACAATATCTTATCACTGTCCAAACATAATTCTGAAAGGGAAACATTACAGAGAAAGAAAACATGTGCTAAAGTTAAATATTTGTTACTGTAAAGAGATTTCCAAGTCATTTTAGACCATTTCTGTGAATCCATTCCTTATGACTTGTTCACACAATGTAAAGAGCAGCTTGTGATGGTGATAATAATAATAAGTGATTTAGTATGTGAATGCTGCTTTAGGTTTCAAAAAATATATTATTCACTATAACGGTCACACAAACTAACCAGTTTAATTCTGCCAGAATTAATTATCGAAAAGAAAAAAAAAACAACTTATTACATAAAATCGTGCCGATGTCATTTCAGAGAACGAACCCACCAGAGTAATCACATATTATCCTATAACAGGGGTGTCAAACTCCAGTCCTGGAGAGCTGTGGTCCAGCATGTTTTGTGATTTCCCTGCTCAGAAACACTTGGTTTACCTCGCCAGTTTATTGCCAGGTGAATGTGTTTGAGTAGGAAAACCATCAGACTGTGCTGGACACCGACCCTCCAGGACCGGAATTCGCCAACCCTGTTCTATAATATTCACAACATCACTAAAAACACCAGTGCAAATTAGCCTCTGACCAATCACAGCATGTTTTACTGTGTGCTGTGAGCATTCTGACCAATCACAGTCCTTTAGGTATTTTGACAAACTGAAGCGTTTGCATTATCTAAAAATATAAACTACTTCGGTCAAAATAAGACCATTTCATATTATAGATCGAGAAATGCAATTACAATATGCAGCAACACAATAACTGCGTGGTATAACGGCCATATCATGTACTCCCACAAAACAAACAATGAAGAACAAAAATTCAACAAGCGTGGAGTGGAACTGAAATCTAACTTAAATTTGAAAGAGTGAATCTGAACATAAAACGAACCCATTAAATGTCTATAAGCGGAATTTTAAATTTAATTCTTACATTTTCAAGGCTTGCCTGAGCAAAACTCAAAAGATATCTTTAAATGTCGTTTAGTCATAGATGACTACCGATTTTAAGTAAACCACAAACAGGAAATCTAATTTTCTGAATAAAATAAAATTCAACTTCAAGGACTGTTAGACGTTCCTCAAGGTAAAATAACGATACACTCAGCCCATGACAATATTCTCACTATATTTTGAACAAAAATTGAAAGGTTTCAAAATGTATGAAAACTTAAGATGGCTGTATTCAGTTGTGGACTATCTATTAATGAAACTAGAGCTAGAGGCAGGAATGTGACATGGGTTGTTAATTTCTATAGTATATATTGATCATATGTTGATTTACATATGTTTTATAACTATGAACAATTTTAACTCTGTTATCCATGTTGATGCACTTCTATTAGAACCCAATGTGCCGTTGCCGTGGCAATCGACCAGACAGCAATTAGGCTGAAAAATGGTGGAGTATTACTTTATTCTAACTTCAGACTTCTAAATTACAATAGAAAGAAAACCCTTTGTTCTTCCTCCACAGGTGTAAAAATGTGGGGAAAAAGGACAACTGAAGTTCTTAGACTCTGTTAGGAATAATTATGTGACAGTAGGCACATGGGTAATGGTTTCTTGGGAAGTGGATGATTCAGCATTACCTCGGGGCACTGATGATGGTATTCTAGGTTGTTTGAAATTGCTGATCTGCTTGAGAAATCCAGCTATCCCACTCTATCCCTGGGCTCAGATATCAAGTGTCTCACTTCAGTTCAACCAAAAAGAGGCACAGGTGGATGACCAAGAGAGAAACACACCAACATATGATGGTTTCCTCCATTTTACAGAACAAGCACAACATCACTGATATATTGAAATTAATATTGTTTTCAAAAAATACGATATTTAAAAATCTATATATCCTTTACATTGTGTGAACATTTCATAAAGAATAAACCAATAAAAATCATAAAATGTCAGACGTGAAGGAGTGTTTCAGCTTGCACTGCGTTCTGAATGAGGGTCAGCCGATAAGAACATTGACATAGCAGCCTTAAAGGCACAGAAACAAAAACAGCCTATTTATGTATAGATATCTGTCAGAAATGGTCATGTGAAAATAAAGCATGACTGTTTTCATGACATAAAACCACACACATCATATGGTGACCTAAGAGGAAAAACTCAAATCTAGCACATGGGTCTCTTTAAAGTCAAGAATGCTTTTCTTTATCCTGTAGTTACAGATTTAGAGATAAGAGGTTTTGTTACGACAGCAACCATTTGTCATCCACGCATAAAAAGGGACAATGAATCTGACCCGGGAGCGTGTGACTTCATGGGGAAAGGGAAACGATCCAGTTGCATGGAAAAGATGAGATCATCTGCAGGTGGTTTGTTTTTAGAACAGGATCGGCAAGGTAAAGTGCCCTTGCGGTGAGACATTCCATATATGCATTCCAACTCCACCAGCAGATCATCAGTGAACTTATCAAGGACCTGGCGGAACAGCCAGCTATGCTACTGATCAAGCTGAGCTGGTGACTGAAGGCCTGCTCAACAATATTGGACGCCGATTTAAAGTTTCATTTGCAAATCTAGAAAGGCTGCCCAATTCATCGTATGTTAATCATTGCTAAAGTGTTCTGTGAACATATTAACATTCAGTGAGTTTTACTGGTAAAGAATACATTTAATCCAACAAAAAAATTTAAAATGAGATTATTTTGCATCGTTATGCATCGTAAATTCACAGGGTGTTTTAATTGTAAGGAGAGGTGTTGTGTCTAGCAATAAAATGACTATTCAGCTACTATTCAGTCTGTACTGTGCAGTCCTAAGTTCTGGGAGAGGTTTCTTCAGGGCACTGGTGTCAAGGATGCATTCATGTGGATGACTTGGCATCCAATGATAATTTGCTATTAACAATAATCTACGTACGCTAGTGGAGCACTATCTTCCGTACCATACAAACTGTTCACTTTCAGCCACGTAAGCAGGCAGGAGACAAGGCCTGGCTTCTTATATGTCGTACTGTCTTCATACAAAAGCTTCATACAAACACAGAAGTCCAAACTCACATAGGGAGACTGTGGAGAATAAAACATGAGGCAAACCTCCATTGCAGAAGATCCACATCCACTTACACCTAATATGTATTCATGTCCATTCAAAAACTGAGAATTCCACCTGTTTTACAGACAGCTGTCTCACTCTTGCTGGAGTTGGGTAGTTTGGAGGGACAGTAGGATGTTGAAAGACAGATAATAAAATGGTAAAAGTGAGAAAGATGGAACAAATTGGTGAAAGTGAGACTGTGAGAGAGTGATGGGGGGCAGTGATAAAAAGGATAAAGAAAATATAGAACAAAGATATGCAAAGATAAACATGCAGTGCAAAAGAAATGGAATCAAAAAGCTAGTTAGTGAGAAAAAGATCAAGAGAGACTGAAATTGAAAGAGATTGAGTAAAAAGGGTAAGAATGACAGGGACAGAGTAAAAGAATCAAAAGAGCAAATAAGACAAGAAGGAAAATGTGAGAATGAGGAGAGTGCCGATCGGTTAGAGACAGACAGACAGAGAGAGAGGTTGATGAGATGAGTGTAGGTGAAGTCTCAGGTGTGCTGAGATGCCAGTTCCTGCCCGATAAATCTGCGCAGACGCTCCAGGTACTGGCTGTACAGTTCGATGTCATTGTGTCCTGCTCCCTCTACCCACAACGGCTCCACGGCCTTCGGACAGCGCTCATACAGGGCCAAACCATGAGAGAAATCTATCACCTCGTCCTCCGTCCCGTGGATGATCAGTACTGGAGACGTGATCTTAGACACCTTCTCGATACTAGAGGCAGACATAACCAAAAGAGAGAAGAACAAAAGTTAAAAAGAGAAAGAACAACAAAAGAGAATAAACACAAATAAATCTGACCATTTTACTTTGTTTTGCTAGTGTTTGCTTTGTAATTTCTGCACATGTGTGTAGCCAGTTTTATTTGTCATTTTAGCTATGACACCTAATCTGTTATTGCAAACATAAGCTAAAAAAAGTTCACAGGCGATCAAGGTCTCAGCAAACTATTCTAGAGGCCAGTATTGTACTGAAACTGATTTTCAGCTATTCATCAAACGTCATAATGGAAGGGGAGAAAATAATCAGGCCAACAATTTGACATCTGCAGTACCTGCAACAGTAGTATCACAGTACTACCTATTATATTAAATTACATTTTCCTCCTACAAAACCTAAATGTAAGTGTTATACCAAGGACATAATTAATAACTCAGACACTGTGATTGTAACTAGGCTCACTTCTAAAACAAATATTTGCGAGGATCAAAAGTACCACTGTAAGGGTGGCAGTGGTCTACTGGGCAAAACACTTGCCTGTGAACCCAATGACCACAAAGTTGCAGGTTCAAACTTCACTTTCTACCATTGTGTCCTTGAGCAAGACACTTAACCCTCAGTTGCTCCAGGGGGGCTGTCCCTGCAACTAATGATTGTAAGTCGCTTTGGATAAGAGCATCTGTCAAATGCCCCCTTTACCTTTACCTACAGCTGTACTGGGCAGCTTTAGAGATAGCTCTGGCTCATCAGCTCATCAGTTACTCAAGCTCATATTCTCATTTAACCTGCAGTGACCGAAGTGTTTTAAATGTATGCCTTTCTTGGTGAATACATGCTTCTTTGTGAGCCTGCTAGCACCATCAGCTTAATATAAGTAAAAACAATAAAATACACTAACACACTACTGTTGCTTTTCTTCATCCCAGCAGTAGACTGAATATCAGGTCATTAACTCATTAATTATGGAGTTCCTTGAATATCAAAATTTTCCAGCATGTCAACTAAAAACATGGTTCCAAAAGCAACCAAATAATTCTGTTAGTAGCACCTTTTGCACTGGAATGCTATTATTTCTAGGTCTTGCAATAGGCACATTTCTGTGAATACTGTACTTACATTAGACTTGTAAAATAACTGTACAACCTGGTTCCCATATAACTGCTATTTTTTAGCCCTTGTCCTTACTCATTTACACATGTAAGGATACAGGAAACAGAGTGAATCAGAAAAAATATAAACGAACAGGAATTAGTGTTGATTAGCTTAAGAAAATAAATGCAATAAATGAGCATAAACCTAAATATTGTAGAAATGGTCTTAAAATTGTGAAGGAAAAATGTATTCTTTTTTACTGACATGTTTACTGTACAAGCATGCCTCATCATTAAATGCACAGCTAGGCTAATATTTGAGTTTGTAGTCCAAACTGAGCCCTAATATCTAATGTGTGAGTGCTTTTGTGATTTCAACAGCTGAACAATCTATTACAGAACCTAATGTGTATGTGTGTTCATGATCTAACCAGCTGTCAGACTGAGGGGTGGCTGCAAACACAGGGGTCTTTGACAGCAGCTGCATCGCCACCATGTGTTTAACTCCCACTCCAGCACAGCATGGCACAAGCCCACTGAGTTTACACAACACCACAGAATCACACTCAGCATGCCCTGCACCATATCCAACACAAGGTGCAACAACAACGTCGCTTACACAGAATGTTTGACAGTCATTATGCAAAAAAAAGCAATCTTGAAAGTCTTGAAAGGTTTTTTCATGCTCATTTAAAAAAAAATTGCTGCACTGATGATTTCACATTAGTCATGTTTTGCGTCAAGTTCCACTTTGATGAACATTGACATCTCAACCAACTTTGTCCCTGACTAATAGCGCTAGTGCTTTGGCTACAATGAGCAGCAAAAATAGATTCATCCCTACTGGCTACAAGTAAACACAACAGAGAGACTGCATGGTGCCCAGGCAGTTGGACAGACTTTTTTTTTTTTTTTTTACTTTTGGCTTTACCGGGTTCACTGTTTTAACTAGATAAGTCAGACAGTTGCATCACCCCACTGCTGCCATCCATGCCAATTACATCTACAATTACATCTAGACCAAGTCAACACATTTAAAACGTATTTGCAGCAACTTTGACAAAAGGTCAAATTGTGATGACAAGATGACTGGTTCAGAGCATCTCCAAAATGGCAGGTCTTGTGGGGAGTTCCCCGGTATGCAGCGGTTAGAAACTAGATTTACTGACACGCACCAATGCCAAGCAATGTTTAACTCCTTAGCCCAACAGTAAAAACTATACGTCCATACAGTAGTCGCTTTCTTTTGTGTTAAAAAGAAACATCAAGAAAAAATTCAAGAGCATTGATAGATCAAGAGCTCCTTTCATCTTAATGTGCCTGCGGCTGCACTTTGTCAAATTCAAAACAGAAGCTGTAATGTAACTATAGCAACAGCATATGCTTTAAGAATATTAGTTAAAGATGTTCCACTCATTCTTGCGCTTACATAGGCAAACCATCAATGGATGTACTCGCCTTTATGATATCATGCTGAGAAGAAAGCTTTCTGAAGCCAGAAACACTTTAGTGAGGAAGATGACTACCATCAGCCTCCGACGTGACAACAGTAATCATCGCCCTCCAAAAGCCACAGCACTGAATCGAAACAGCAACAAACCAGCCTGCAATTACCTGTCAACAGCAGTCATACAAAAGGACGCTACTGATTGGAGCAACCCATGCCCATTTATATTCATTCAAGTGAAAGGGACTAACCGGTTTGACATCATAGAAAAGAGTAAGTCTTAATGTGTAACAGACAAAACAATGACTTGACCATCAACTTCTTTTGTTATTGATACAACTTTACATACATACTCTTTGTCCAAAGTTTGGGAGCACCTGGCTTTTCAGAATATTTTAAAATCATAATTTCACCATTCGTCCGGTGTCAGTAACTAAGCATTTTAAAGTCTAAGCAAGTTTATGCTGACAAAACCAACATCACTGTGTAAATATTTGTGCCAATATAAGTAACAGGGCTACCTTGGGAATAAAGCCAAAGGCCACACATTTAATCCCCTGGTTGTGATGTCAGCACTCACCAGCACACAAACATTTAATGGGTTTCAAGCACATTTAGACCAAAGGAGTTTCAGTATGAGGTTTTATGAATAGTTTGGAAAACAAAAATGTCCAATCACTGTCCAAACTTGCTCTTACTGAGAATAACACTTAAGAACACAAAGGGTGCTGAACCAAAGGATTAGCCAAGAAGCACTTTAAACTGTTTTTGATGGAAGAGATGCATTACTCTTCCATCAAAGAAGAAAAGAGCATCTTTTATGCCTAGTGCTCCACATGAAAAAAGGTTTACTAACATTTTTCTGTGCTGACCAATCAGATAAAAAGAAAGACGGTAGTTTAGCTTTTTGTAGCCTTCTGAATAAACAGTTTGAAAACAACCCCCACACCCCGCCCTTACACTAATGAAACCTTTGCCACACAAAATATATGAGCTAAATATGAAGGACAACAAGAACACCACTGGAATAGGAAGAGAATGTTTTCATGGATATAATAAAAAAATGTAACATGTAGAAACATTGTTGAAAGTAGCTGGAAGCAGTTGCCTGTAGAAACCTGTTGCAGGTAGTGTGACTCACTTGGGAAAAGCATCAAAGCAGTAGGTCTTCTTGGTATCAGGAAAGGCCACACGCATGCCAGAGGTGAGTGGAGAGTGCAGGATGACGGCAGCACACTCATACCGTGATGCCAGGTCCACCGTGGGCACAGTGCCAATGCTCTGGCCATACAGGATTATATTTTCTGGGCTGATGCCATATCTGCTTGGCACAAAGGAAGGAAAAACAGTAAGGAGATTTCCAAAGACTTCTATACTAGTTAAGGCAATTTTGCAAATTAACTAATTACAATGCCATTTTATTATGATTTGCCCTTGCATCTGAATAATTTGGGGGAAAAAAGTCAATAAGTTGGAAAGAACATAAAAGAACCAGTAATGCCACATTTCTGCACCAAACCAAATTCAATCTTACTTTGGGTCTAAAACTTTTAGCATGTTAATGTATCCTGTCTTTTCCACAGTACAGGGCTCCATACAAAATAAACATTTTATTTTAAATTAATAGAAACTTACCAAAAAAAGTGCACTGGCTGTAATAGCTGCAAGAGGTGGTTTTAGCAACTACTTATGAATTGCTAAAGTTTGTGTTTCTTAATTTTAAAGCTTGATCATTTAGTTTCCTGTCTCATAGAAATTATTCATGTGGAATACTTTTGCAATTTTACATTCCTAACAATTTCAGTGGCTAGCAACAGCAACATCAAGTCACTATACCATATCCAGTAACATCGGAAAAATTGTTTTGTTATTGTTCCTGCTAATGCAGTGGATTCAGCAACTTACCGCGTGCGTAGAGCCTGCCACGCCGCGTCAATGTCTGCATACAGGTTCTTCTCGGATGGCTTGCCTGTGCTAACGCCGTAGCCAGAGTAGTCATAGGAGAAGATGTTGCAGTTGATTCGGGTCCCAAGGCCGATGTAAAAACTGCTCATCTGGCCTAGATCCACAGCATTACCATGGGAAAAGAGCACAGTGAACCTGTGGAGGACAGACACAGCGGAGGGATCAGTGGCATAAAGACAGAAAGAGCTCTGCTACATCTGCCCATTTTTTCCCCATGTTGCTTTCTTTATTTTAATCAACATTGCTTTTCTATGTTTTAAAAGCAGGGCACCAACGATTACTTCATTTAAAAAAAATAAGTTCTTACTGAGTCAGCTCTGATTAGCTGGCATGCTGATATGCTCTTACAGTAAGAAACATTTGTATTCATTTTTCAACTGTTTAAGTCACTATTATTATTAGAGACTTAAAACTCATTTTCATGGAAGACGAAAACAAACTTTTCCAGTCCATCTAGTGCCTGTCTGTGGGATTCCCACTTCCCTAACACACTGCTGTGAGGCATGGAACACACACAGAATTATTTGCATGTGGTGTTACAGCAATAGCGAAATATGCAAATATATATAAAAAATAAAACATTGGTTTAAATCAGACAATTTCTTTCCATTTTCGTGTTACATTGAGGCATCTACTCTTAAAGGACAACCACAACTATGAAGGGACAGATGCAGAGAGGCAATAAGATGAGGTTGAAAAATGAAAGGAAGAGTGAAAGCAGGAAGATCTGGCTCCTGCTTAAACAAATCAGACAAACATCAAGAGGGAAGGAAAAGAACAAAGAAAAAATGTAAAAAAAGATATGAGGAAAGGCTGAGCTAGTAAATCTAACTTACAGACTGAATACACAGTAAAGTGGTATGTTGTTTCTTAACCATCATCCTGAGATCCATTCCTGAGATCCTTTTTAGTTTCACAGGTGGGAAATTTACGTTGTTTCAGAAAGTGGACAGTACAAAGCAGAAAGTGGACAGTACAAAGGTAAGAGCAGCAAAACAATAGAAAAAACATAAGGGACCATATCCTGCATTGTCCTTGCATTTTCTTGAGTTTCACTTAAGACGTTTGTTCAATTTTATGCACTAAAATTATTTGGTTTCACATGACCATTCCCAACCACTCTGTATCCCTTAGATTTACACAAGCTGATTGGGGGGTGGTGGCCTAATGGGTAGGATACTTGCCTGTGGACCAAGAAGTCATGGGTTCGAATGCCACCACTGGGTTCCTTAGCAAGACATTTAAACACAAGTTGCTCCAGGGAGACTGTAGTTAGGATATGGAAGTCGCTTTGGATAAAAGTATCTGTTAAATGTTCAGACTGAAAGCCGAGCTAAAATATTCCGTAATGTTCCTGGAGGTTAGGGAGTTGCCCCTGCGATCCGAAGGCCATGGCTTTGAATCCCAAAACTGCAAGTGACATCAATGAGGTACCCTTAAGAAAGGTACTGTCCCCACACATTTCTCCCCGGGCGCCGCACTACTTGCGGCCCACTGCTTCACTGGTGAATGGATTAAATGCAGAGGAAGAATTTTACACTCTTGTGTGCTGTGGTGTGTTTCACATGCGACTAGAAGTGTGAATGGACAGGGCTAAACTGCTGTAGGGCTTTTGTAAATCTCGCGATGTCACGAAAACAAAAATAAAAACTGACCAGTTTTGTTGATTAAATACCATATATGCTGAGGAGTGAACCTTTATAAACTTTGTTTTTAACAGTGTTTACACACTACATTGAACTCTCTTATTTCAAAAGCAAGGAAAGGCTTTCTATGGTATGGGACTTTTATCCAATGTGCTTCAGTTTGTTTCGTGAACTGTATCAGCAGCTACTGCACAACACATTATTTCTCAGTAGGGTGGACTAATACTACAGAAAGTAACCTGACTGAATGCTTTGTGAAATGCCTCCAGGCGCAAAGAGGCAGTCAGTTCCACAGTTGTAGCTCCCAGTTACAGTAAAAACCTAATTTCCTCATTTAAAAAATTATTTATCTCATAACAATCACAGCAAGACATTAGTAATCATTTGCATAATTATAACTTTTAAACATGTTGGATTATATGGTATCCTACATTAATGTACATGTATGTTCATGTACTGCTTGAACTTGAGTTTTTGGGTGCCCGCTGTGGACAAAAAGCCACCTGTGTTATGGTGCACAGCTCCTAAGCACATAACTGCAGGTTTTGGATATCAGATAAACTACACATCACGCAAATGTCCTTTGATGACAAAGCCTTGAATAAAAAGCATCAGTCTAAGGAAAGCGGCTATAAACACCACAGCGTTAGTCTCTCAGTTGTTTTTTTTAGCTAGTGTAATTACAGTATCAAGGCCAAATTAAGGACCACAACATGCCAAAACTCATGCCATCACTGTGTTTAAATATATGGTTGCTTCACTGTTGGGGGCTGCAGTACCAGAGGCACCCATCCCTAACCGAATTGTTTAACCACTTATCGTGGCTATTTTCCTCACATGGTTATTTGAACAAGCGTAATCTGGCCAGACACTTCTTCTATTAAAGAACAGTAACTTTACTGGGGATAATATATGTTCAGCATACTGATACCGTCTCAATGCAGAGAGCAAGTTACTTGTTAAGGGTTAAATGTGTGTTTTTGTCTGTGGTACCGTTTATATCTTCAAGCTTAGGAATAAAAGCTAACTCTTGTGTAAAGCATCTTTTCTCACTTGGAATGAATGATTTTATACATGGTCCTGAATAAACCTACTGACACTACGGGCACAATACAATCGGTAATACAAACTCATCTCACAGGCTTTACAGGAGACTAAATACGTTCACTTTTACACAAGGATTTCATATTCATTAAATGGTAAGAGGGTTTCAGCGCCTACTGTATTTTTAGTCCAGCTTTCCGCTTTCGCAATAGAAAAACTAGTGCATTTTGATTCAGAAAGGCCATGGTCTGGATGTCGCAGCCCGAGTAATGGGACAAACATGAACGTGAGCATTTTGGTAAAATAGCGTTTAAGAAAAGCTGATAATGTAAAGTGTCTGACCTAGCTGTTGGAGCACAGCGGATGTACATGCAGCCAACTCTGTTCCCACGACTGGACCGAGTCAGGAAAACTTCGGTGACATCCAGTTCCCTCTGGGAATACTGGAACTCTGCCCGTTCTGTGAGATGAAGCTTCCAGCGCCCCTCTCCAGCAGCTGGGCCACCTCCGCCTCTGACACCACCACCACCACCACCTCCACCACCACCTCCACCACCACCTCCACCACCACCACCAGTTCCCCCGCCATCCCCTACACCTCGCGAGCGAAGGCTGGAGCCTGTAGTGGAGCCAGTGGACACCAGGCCGGCCTCCAGGTCTGGCAGGAGGGCATAGGTGGGCTCTGGGGGCAGGAAGGCGAGCTTGGCGGCGATGCGGCTTGGGCAGGGAGGGCAACAGAACAGGCAACACAACTCACTGACTGATAGTCCATTCATCCTAACCTGTGGGACAAGAAAGCACATAAAATGCAAGAAGCATGTTATTAACATTATTACTTCTTGATTACTCTGTCGCTCACTACAATCTCTAAATTGACCCGTTATTAGCACCTCACATTCATGTTCAGATTAAGACACACCTATTTTCAATTTGTAATACAAATTAAATTAAGTTTTAGTGGTACCCAGCCTTAATCATGCCATTATTTGTGATCTCTTGTCAATATAAAAACCACCCCCCATCGAGAGGAACTGTGAGATCTATATACTTAGCACTGTGATATTAAAACACTGTGATACAGCTTTTCTGTTTTAGTGACATAATTGATACATTTTTTAAGCTTTACTTTACTTGTGACCAGATAATTAATTGTAGGCTCCATATTGTACCAAAAGCACACTTTTTAAAATCAATCTGCCTTAAATATACTAACTTAAAAAAGTTATTTTTGTGAAAATGTTATTTGGTTAATGATAAAACCTATTATGTCTTTCATTCAAAAAGTTAACTGTAGTGTATGGCATTTGCGGTTTCCTCTAAAGGGTTTCAATAGCACAAAAGAATCAGCTTTACATTTTTGTCTAGTTCAAGGTAAAGTAAACCGGTCCCTTATAGTCATCACAGCACAGCACAAAGTGCGAACAAAGTGAAATTCTTTGTCTGTATTTAACCCATTCATCAAGTGAAGCAGTGGGCAGTCAGTAATGTAGTACCCAGGAAGCAGTGTGTGAGGACCTTGCTCAAGGGTACCTCAGTGGTACCACTGACAATCCTGGGATTCAAACCCACAACTGACCGCAAAGGCAACTCCCTAAATACTAGACCAATCTTTCAATACCACGTGAGCATCTCTTTGGTGTGATTTAAAGACAAAAACAGCCCTGTACGTAAGACATTAATTTATCATAGAGTAGAAGCTTTCAGAAAGAATGGTTCCTTTCGTGATTATTAAAGCTTACTTAAACATAATTCATAATAGGAATGCCATCTTGACAGCTCCGTCATTCCAAAAAGAAAACAACTTTCTGGGCTTTGAATGCTTTACCCCTCAAACACAAAGGAGACTGACATTTACATGGCATTAAACCCCAAAACGCCACCTTTCCCATAAATGATGGAGGGAAAAGCTTTGTATAATTTATCTAGAGATGGAAAACCATTTGACTGAGGCAAAAGACCAAAGAAAATTGAGATATTTTTGTCATTTTTTGCTCAGGCTAGGTTGACTGAGCTGCCTCATGAATAATTACAGTGGAAATAAACTGAAACCTTATGAAGGTTTAAAGGGACCGAGTAGCCAAGGAGACAAGAAAAAAAACAAACTAAAGTAAAAAAAAAAAGAGTATATTATACTGCAGTTTGACGAGTTAATGAGTTAAAATGGGAGAAAACAGGAGTGAAGAGGAGCTGGAGGTGACAGAAGTGGCCAGACAGTAAATTTCACCAACACTTTGCCTTGACACTCCACTTCAGCACGAACAGTCTTTTAAACCAGTTACACGTATGCAGGACGAGACCTGCCAGCTTCCCCAAAAGTGATAAACGCGTTAATACCTACAGTTAATCCACATATGCGTGTCGTTTTCTTCCACACAGCTCCTGAATTTATCTCACCTCAGTGCTAAAGCTAGAGCTAAAGCTAGGCTAACCCTCCGCCAAACCGACACTCGTCAGAAAATAAACAAACACGGATACATTTCTGAAGTCCAGAGGAACAGTGGGAGCTCAGTTCTCGTATATAATGAGATTTCAGTCCCGTGTCCTGCGGTCACTGTCATTTATTCATCTGAGGTGACAGACACTAACTGAGCTGTTTTATTATTTTTCTCCTCGACTCCTACTGTACCGTGGAAGTGACGTGAGAAAAAGGAGGAGAAAGGCTGGGCCACCAGGATCGTGTCCCAAATCGAGCACACTTTCTTGTACACTACATAGGAAAAGTATTGGGACGCACCTCTTAATGATCCAATGCAGGTGTTTCAATCGTCCTCTAGTGCCACAGGTATGTCAAATCGAGCAGATTGGATGGGCAGACATACACTATGTTGGGGACGCACCTATTAATTATCAAAATGAGGAGTTTCAATCATCTCCCAGTGCCACGGGTGTATAAAATCAAGCAGATTTGACGGGCATTATATGGTCAAATGTATTGGGACACACCTGTTTTTCAGGGTTTGGGCTAGGCCCTCCTTACTTTAAGGGTAATCTTAATGGTCCAGCATACCAAGACATTTTGTACAATGCCAACTTTTTGGCCACCCTTACAGTAACAGGGACTTTAATGACTGGACTTTGATTTCAGAAGAACTGCTGGACGAGCAGGTGTCTACAAAGCTTTAGACATACAGTGTACTTTTCATTGTGAAGCCTCAAGGAAAAATCGAAGCAGAGCTCTTTGAAAGAAGGGTGGAGACAAGGGAAAGGAAGACTAACATTCCAATGGCGAGAAGAGATTTCCTGTACAGCACCCAGATGGAGAGAGACCCAGTGTGAGGGAAGCACATACACCAGATACACAGAATGATGAAAACAACATATTTGACATACCAAAATAATATTACTGACAGTCGAATTGCAATTCAAAGCCTCCAGACTTGAAGAAAGTATGAGTAAATGGTTGCCAGACATGGGGCTGCTCCTTTCCCATAGAACAAAGATGCATTGCTGCTATGGAATAACAGGTCTGCGTTTTAGGTCCCAGGCACTGGAGGTATAAAACAATGATAAATAAAATCAGTTTATTTTGCATGACAAATATTTTACAAACTACTACTACAAATTAAAAAATAGTTCCATTTGTTTTGGGATATACAGTAAGGTCTGTATGTTCCAGGTTACTTTATTGTCATCAGCAACTGTGTACAGTGTTATGAGACGTTTCTCCATACACCGTGGTGTAACATCTAGCAACATACAACAAAGTGAAAGCTATCACAAACAATATGATAGACAATGTAACAGTACAGTGTGAATGGAATGTAAACCTTCCAGAATTACTAATACTGCACTGTAAGTATGATATTCCAGTAGTGGCACTGAACCACAGAGTAAGTGGTAAATAGTGGGACAGAAGTGCAGGTGCTATTGAAAGTCTGAAGTCTAAGTATGGAAAGTATAAAGTTAAGTAGTATACTGTATAATACTTGTTTAGACATGGATGAGACATTTATGTGCACTTATACTGTATGCATGCAGTATGAAACTGTTCCATTCTTGCCGAACCAGCTTGCAGAAGCTTCAATAACGTTTGCCGGACGTTTGAAAGAACAGTCTTTCATGAGGTTATTGGTATTTGGACATTAATGCAATCACTGTAAATTCCTCTCTGTATACAGTCTCCATTTTCAGAGACTCAAAAGTAACTGGACTAACAAGCAGTTTCATGGCCATGTGTGGCCAATTCTCTCAATTACAAAGTAGATAAAAGGTCCGGAGTTGATTCAAAGCACAGAATTTGCATTTGGTAGTTGTATACTGGAACATGAGGTCCAAAGAGGTGATGATGCAAGTGAAGGATGCAAGTAAAGCTAAAAATACTAAATAAACCCATCCCATCTTAAAACTTCAGGAGTGGCCAAACCAACAATTTGATACATTCTTAAAAAGCAGCACGGGTGAGCTCAGCACCACCAAAACGCCTGGGAGACCACACAGCACTGAAGTGGGTGATCACAAAATTCTTTCCTTGGTGAAGAAAAACCCTGCCACAACATCGTCAGGTCAAGAGCACTCAAGCATATCACTGTAAAAAGTCTATGATCACCTTCATGGACGCAAATACAGAAGGTTAATTCAGAATAAGGTTCTTTGTACACATCAGAGAAAACAGATAAAAGACAAACCCACCTTCTTCCGGTGCTCCATATTCCAATTCTGCTCATTGTATGCACTTTTGGTGATAGACAGGGGTCAGCATTGGCGCTCTGACAAGACTGCATTTTTGCCACATACACTGTTACACGACACCTTTCTATCATAGCCGACATTTTTTTCAGCATTTTGCGATACAGAAGCTATTCTGTGGGATTGGATCTGATGGGCTAGCCTTTGCTCCTCATGCCCAGCAATGAGACTTCAGTACCTAGGACCCTATCGCCGATTTATTCTTCTCTGGACCACTTTTGGTAGGTACTAACCACTGCATACAGGGAGCCCTGAACAAGACCTGCCGTTTAGGAGATGCTCTGACCCAGTTGTCTAGCCATCACATTTTTTTCCTTTGTCAAACTCACTCAGATCTTTAGGTTTGCTAATTTTTTCCTGTATCCAACACATCAACCTCAAGAACTGACTGCTCACTTGCTGCCCAATATATGGCATCTCTCTGACAGGAACATCTGTAACATGATTACACAGGTCAAAATCGTCAGAGGTAAGTTTATGTGGGGTCTGTAGTGTTTTTCATGCTGGTTATAATCATATATAATAATCTTATGCGGAGTGTTTTTGAAGAAACAGTGGTAGCTGACTGATACTGATCATTATATCTATGCCACAGTGTGCGTCTGTCTGACCACACTGACAATATTGAAACATTTACTTGATTGGTGCCTGCAGTTTAGTAAAACTGCTTGCAAGTCTATTGCAAATCTAATATTACTCATAATTCAAAAAGCCTGAAAACCTGTCAGCAATGAAAGGAACTGCATTCACCGTTCAGAAAGACTGGCTATTTGCTTTTGATTATATAGTGCAGCTTCCTCCTAAAAAAAGAAAGAGGAACACAGCAAGTAATTTTAAAATAAACTTTGTGAATTTATTGTTTTATACTTACTCTTACACATTGTACAATCCTAAATTTGAGAAAAAAAAAAAACAAAAACAAAGAAAAACTAAAGAAAAAGAGAAAGGATATCTGGTGTTGTCTCTGGGGACTGGTGTGTGTCGAAGATGGATGAGCACACAGGTCACTGACTGACTGCATAAACCGGGGAAACTGCATCTGGACTTTTTATATGAAGGTAGAATGAAGTCATCTACTCTGCACCACCCATTTCTGTCAATATGATTCATGTTACAACATTCAAGATGGTATGACAAGGGTCCAAACCCTCATTATGAGGACAAAGTGGGGAGTCAGCACAGACATATTTTCCCACAAAATTCAAGGCGAGTCATTAGGCATCGCGTACAGGTGGACTATGGGGATGCGGCCACACTGCAAAAGCTGACTGACGCTTTGCCAAGTTGAACTCGTGCCAAATGTAGACATTATATCTTCACTTGCCTAGACAGCCCTTTTGCAGTGTAAAACCTAAATGCTGCAGAACCTGTTTTAACTGGTCTGAAGTTACAGAATTGTACTTATACTCTGGAGGAACAGCCGACAGAGCTCACTTAATTACATTTTTATTTTACTACTACTTTATTTTTATTACGATCAAATTTGGATTTTATTTATTTATTTTTGTTAAATATCAGCGATCCAGGTGACCAAAAGATAAAAATATGGTCATCAAGAGAAAACTCACTTAAAAACCTTTCTTTAGATTTGTGCTCAGAGAAAATATGGATCTATGGTTAGCGATAAACTGGGATTCTGAGTCCTTCGAGGATAGATATTAACTCAGTCCTCCCTCCCAGCATTCAAATCCCAGCAAAGTATCATTTTTAAAAGCCAAAACAAAAGTACAGCTCAAAATTAAATCAGAGAATACCTGCTGGTGAGAACTGATGACCTGGCTTAAACAAGCTAAACACTAAGTGAAGGGGAGAATGGTAAAAACCTGATTAATGGAAATCAAAAGTGAATGGAAGAGAGAAAAACAAACAAAAATAAGAGGGTAAATTGGATTAGTTCCTGTTTTATGAAAGCCAGGCCATGCAGTTTAAATGCTGCGATTAGCAAGATCTTGTAGCATTAACAATAGTTTATTTCAAACCTTCACTGTCTGTAGAAGAAAATCTCATACCACGAGGGTGGTCTAAAAATTGAGGTCGCATTTTGTCTGGGATTTTCTTGGCTGGTGTACGAGTGATGTAAAAAATGCTCATCAATTCCGCAACGACCACAATGGTTACGTTAGACAAATACTGTAGAAACCCCGCCCCTTCAGTTACTTCAGCCCTTTTCAGAAAAAAAAAGAAAAGAAACTTATCAACACCCTCCCCTGACCGAAAATAATCGCCTTCATCTCTCTCCTTCCAAATGAGTAGCAGATTAGCACTGAATACATATGGAAACATACATTTATTTATTTACGTATTCTCTCTTCCTTTACTCCGCTTACTAACCTCGAGTTCGACATTTGATTATAACTATATGAATAGTAGCCACACGGTATATACATTTGGAAATTAAAAAGAAAAACAAAACACAACACACTAGAGGCCTGTTAATTTGAACAAATCCTTGGTTAAGTCCGATTCCATTCTACCCATGCACTGCGTTAATGCCGTAATGTTAAAACTTGTACATTCTAGCTCAGTTCGCAGGCGCCGTCTAGAGACGCAGCAAGCAAAAACGCAGCATCTGTACTAACAACTGTACAGGCATGCAAGCTTCATCGTCCTAGATACAGTTACGTCTTAGGTGACGGCATCAAAAGGCGGTATGTTCACGTAGCTAAAGTTACCGAACGCGACAGTAGTGAAATGGCGATTTATCGCGGGTTTGTAATCATTCGTTGGTCTGCTGGTGGTTAGGAATATCTGTCAAAACATCTCAACTTGCTTTAAAGGCGTCTCTCCTGGAAGAGACATGCAGAGCTTACCGCTACGTGCTTGAGGCTAAATGTCTATCCATCAGGATTAGTAACAAATTTGCCGAAGACGCTAAATGATGCCAAAGATCCGATGTACTTTCTTAAAAGTGAGAGTGTAAAAAAGGGCTCTTTGGATGCCTTATAAGAACAACTACCTAAAATGTGTTTTTTGTGTGCAATATATGAGGACATTTTACCAAACATGATATGTTTCACATTATATTTTCCTGCACCAGCAAAAAGCAGTGCCAAAAATGGTTAATAAATATACTGGAAGTCCAAAACCTTTTTTATTCAACATAATCAGTAATAGAAAAAAAAAAAAAGCATTATGTCTGTTACTAAGTTACTTTATACTTGCATGAACAGACAATCTTACATCACAATTTTGTGGGGACAGCCAAAAAAAAATGTTGAGCTAAACATTAATGGGAGCATAAACTTATTAGCATGCAATTTCTAAACTCAAAGTACAGGGCAATGGTGTATTTCTTGGCATGGACACCAAGTCAGCATTAACCCAAGTCATGGCTAAAAGAAATGCGTTTTTGTGGTTTAATTAATTGCAATAACAATAATATACTGTCATTTCACCCACCCTATAAAGAACCATCCATTGAAAGGTTCTGTAGGGAACCAAAAGTAGCTGTTCTGTGGCGTTGCTCCAAAGAACCCTTTTTAGCACCTTTCATTTAAGAGTGTAGATGCCACTTTTGCATTTGTGCTCAGATACTGAGATTATTCACGGTTGTGCTTTGATTCGAGAATGAAAAATCTGTTCATCTTGTAGTTCCTGTCTAGTTCTCTATTGGTTAAGAGACATCAACAAGACCTCATACATACTTTTGTCTTTAAATGGATACATAATCAGAAGCAAACTAGGAACAATGCTCGACAGATTAGATGCAAAGCTTTTTTTTTCCTTCTTTTTTTTCCTCAACCAGACACATGCCTCCAATCCGCCAGTACAAACCAACCAAATGAAAAATTTAAAAAATAATAATAAAATAAATAGAAAGCAATCACACAATTCAAGCTAACTACAATATATTAATATAGATCCTCTGATGTCATACGCTCATTAAAACAGAACAAGAAAGGGATTAAAAAAATCCAAACACTCAGTAACTCACGTCAAGGCTTTTTGCTATTTTCCCAACAACCCCACCCCGCCCTCGCCCTCCCCAGAATCTGCATCCAGAAGGGTTCATGCACCCCAAACATTAGTATGATAAGTCAAGAAGCTCATATCAATAAGAAACAATCCACTGTAAATACACTGGGAATTGCTGACGTCATGGATATTTTAGACCAAAGGAAATATATTAAAATTGACTAAAATCAGGAATAAGACCCCCCCCCCACCCAATTTCCTACACCCTTTCCCCCAAGATTTATTAATCTCCAGGCATTATTTATCAAAAAAATGCAAATCCCAAGGAAAGGAAAAAAAGGCTAACAGCTAAAGAAAGACAAGTCCTCCCTCCCATAAAAGCACGCAAGAGCCTACCTGACCCAGGAGTGCTCTCCCTGACTCTCAGCCAAAATATACTCACAACTCACAAACGCGCGCACACACACACACACACGTTCAGTCGCTGCGAGAGAGGGAGATACTGGGTGAGGGAGCGGCCGGACAGGTGTTTCAACCCACCTTATCCTATCATGGAGCCGTTTTTAGAATGCTATCATTCCGCCATTGTTCTGAAAAAACTTGCAGGGCAAAGAAATCTCATTTTTGTTTTTTCTTCTGTAGTCAACGTTTCTCTCAGATACTGTCAGTCCTCATAACTTCTGGATTTTCTCTGCCACCACAATGGGGTTCTCCTTGCGGATACGGGCAGCCGCCGCACCTCTGTAGTCGTATGGACAGTCGTGTTTGTCCGAGTAGCGGTGGATTGCGCAAAACAGGTTCCCGCAGCGACAGTCAAACCCTGCGTGAGAGACAAAATGGGTCAGAATTCTCACATTTTTCAGGCTTATGTTTGGCAGGATTGAGAAATGGAACAAACAAAAGAGGAAAAAAAACCTACCAGTTCTCTCAGAACAGAGCCATGTTTGATTGAGGAGAATCTAATTCATAAGGTGGAAATAAGTGGGCTGCATCACTCTTTCTGTACTTTTAGAAAAGACATCTGGTTGACTCTTGAAAGCTTCAGGTAGTTTTCAGTATGTTTTCAGTATTTTAATTGTGTTTTAACTGTGAGCTGTTGATATTGAAATGTGTTACAAATATATAAAATGTATAGTTTTCTCAAGCAATTAGTTGATAAGTCAATACTTTTAGAGCAAATTAAATATCTATGTTTTGTGATTATTTAAAACCATTTATATGCACCCCTTCTCACCACAGAGTGTGCGCACGCACGCACGCACGCACGCACGCACGCACGCACGCACGCACGCACACACGCACACACGCACACACGCACACACGCACACGTTTCGCACACCTCATCTGTCACACACAGAGAGACAGAGCTTTTCACACATCTCACCAGTGCACCTGGTAGTAACACATTCATTATTTTCTTATTGACCCTGGTGCTTGTCAAAAAGCTTTTAGGTGCATTATCACCACCTACTGGTGGCTGCAACATTGCTTAAATTAACGCTCCAGATAAGACGTCTTAAGACTAGATGATTAACAATTTATCCCTAACAGGGAAGCAGGGCAAATCTGATTTTTCTTCGGAGCCTACCGCTCCCTCTTATGTGTTACTGTGTTTAACTGGACTCACTGCAGCATAACAAAATAACATCTTGTACTCAATTTTGCATAGAATTTTATGTAACAGAAAATAATACTCATAATATATCATAATACAAATATTGGATAATGAAAATACCTTGAAGCATCATATTCCCTTTTTGCCACATTACCTACCTACAGTTATGTTACTGTGTAAACAGCTGACACATATAAACAGTCACATGTGAATGCAGTGCATTTGAAAAATAGTCTGTAATCATGCCATAAAACATTAAAGAGTGAATTACTGCCCAATTGAATTATCATTCTGATTTATACTTGTGACCCTTCTAGTGAAGGAGCCAGAATTGGACAGGGAGACTTGCTAAGAGGATCAGTAGTATGAGAAATGCTGCACCCGACTGCAGTATGTTGCCCCAGTACAACCACAGAAGAGGAAAAATGTTTCCTTGGCCACACTGCCTGAGACCGGCTTTGATTTTTGATGTCTGGACACATCAGGACACATAGATCAAATTTAGTCATCAACACCAACTGTTTTAAGCCATGTACATGGTTGTCAATTATTTTTACAGTATACAGTTCTACCCTGGCAGAATTTGTGATGTTTTGGCCATTTTTCAGAGAATATGAATGATAACACAATAACCTTTCTTTCACTC
>JBBJLR010000018.1:16897617-16916872 GCA_037577145.1 Brachypetersius gabonensis
TTTCCAGGGTATGTAAACTTTTGATCAGGGTCATTTGGGTATTTTCTGTTGTCATTATGATGTAAAAAAGGCAAACAATGGTTTGATAATAAATGGCTTCACCCAACCACTAACCACTGGTGAAAGAAAAGTTTTTGTGCCATCATTCATATTCTCTGAAAAATGGCCAAAACACCACAAATTCTGCCAGGGTATGTAAACTTTTGAGCACAACTGTACCTCACACAAAAGCAATGAAAAAACAAGGATTCCCTTCCACATCTTACCCGTAAGGCCAACTTTTTTCCGGCAAGTAAAGCATCGGTTCTTCTTCTTGTTCTTGTCAGGGGTCTGATCTCCGTCTGAAGAGGTCTGCGCTGCCTCACCCACTGGACCTGCGATAAAGGGATGGTCAGTGTCTCATCTTGGGACTCATCAATCTACTTATATTTGTCCCTTTGGGGCCGACTGGTCTGTGATGTTCTCCCCAGTAGTTCACTGCCCATCACAACAGCTTTAAAGGGCCCCTACCATGAAATAAATAAAAGTTTTGAATAGTAAACATCTTTAAAGCTTCAAAATGTACTGTTCACTTCTCAGTCTTTGCAGTCCACTAAAGTGTAAAGACAGCACAATTTGAATCCATTGTTTCAGTGATGTAACAAAACCCATTTACAAATCTGCCTATTCAGCCTTAAGTCTTAAGTATGAGCTGTGTTTCAGCTTGGACCATTTTTGGACAGGCAATCAAAATATAATTTACATAAATAAGACTTGAAAGCATGAAAACAGCCTGGCATTATTAGTTACCATTCACATAAAACGCAAATAGAAGAGAATAAAAGCGGCAAATCCAAATAGTGTGTTGTGAATAAGTATGCTACAGTGATGAGAGAAGGAGAGGCAGCAGGTTTTCTTCTGTTACAGACCGAAGTAACTAGTAAACAGGGAAAGTAAGTACCACGTTACATTAAAAAAGTTGAAACCCATTTTTTTGTGTCGATGTCGCAGCAGCTCTAATTTTCTGTTATCTGGGGGGAAAAAAATCGGCCGAGCACACTTACACAAAAATCGGTAATCGGAATCAGCCAAGAAAATTGCAATCGGTGCATCTCTAGGTAAAATGCTTTCATTCTGTACTCAACACTTGAGAAACATAGTTTTTAGTGGTTTCTACCAGATTATGTAATTTATCCATTTTTGGCCAAGCAATACAATACAATACAATATTTGATATAACGGCCATATATTTATATATATTTTTAATATATATTATATATATTTTTTGCTATTTGTACTACACAACATTTTTAACTAACATCAGTTCTCGTCATAAAATATTTATTCTTTTGTTTTTTTATTAATTCTTCAAATACCGGTTTGTTTGCACAATGCACTTTTTAGAAAACAACCTCAAAAATGGCCATTTCCTATATTCTAAATGCTTCTAAATTTCACAAGTGTTTAGAACGAAAGTATTAAACCTTAATTGTATGATTTAACAGTGTAAATAACAAGGAATTAGAAAAATGTAGTTTTCATCGGTTTCAATTGGATGGAGTCAAGTGTTACAATTGTTTGTATTGGAGTGTATTATTGATATATTTAATGAGTTGAAGTTAAAAATTGAAAGATCTGAAAAAAACTCCAGACCCTTAGGAAATTTCATTCCATATACATCAACACAGATAAAATGGTCAAAAAAGCAAGTGAACTGGACACAGAAGGCCCGCAAGAGGACCAAAGGATTAATTTAATGCATAAACTGTTAACTGGAGTTTTATGTCATAAAAATATTTGACAGACACAGACTTAAATTGCAATAGATTCCATTTTTATTTTAACACGTCATGACACTCTTAAAAGCAGTCCACTATGTAAAAAGAATGAATCCTCTAGTGTTCCCTAGTGACTCATAACGTATATGCGAGTGACACATTGCCTCCTAATGTACATGTGAATTAGCATACAGGTTCCTAAAGCAGTGGTCTTCAAGGTTCTCCCGCATGATCCACATATAACTCCAATCTAATTCACAATGCAAACAGTCTGGGGGCCGTGAGGACTTCATTGACAAACACTGCCTTAAAGTACATATGAATGACAAAGTGATTCCTAGTGTACACTTGAATGACACACTAACTAACAATGTATACATGAGTGACATTTCAACTCCCAATATAAACACAAATGACGTACTGGTGAAAGACATACTGGTTCTTACTGTACACATGAACTATATATTGGCTTGTGTGTGTGTGTGTATGTGTGTGTGTGTGTACATAATGGGACACAGCTCACCTGAGCTTTTGGAAGAGTCTTCCTCTTCATCCTCCTCCTCACCGTCAGCTCGGTCAGAGTCAGTTGCTGCAGTGTCCTGCGAGATGCTCATTGCTGTCATCTGCTGGGTGACTGGACTGGGAGAGCTGCTGCAATTACAACATATTTTACTAAATATCACTGAAAACACAAATTGGACAATCCATACATTATAAATACCTGTTGACACATTATTTATCTTTAACACACTGATATCTAACAGTGCAAATAAGATATACAACTTTTATTTAAATTCCATATACTTTTCATACTATTTTATTCCTCAACACTTTCTGTAGTCTCATGTTATCAAAAGGCTAAATTTAAAACAACCAATTAGGTGATTAAAAACTCTGTTTCTGTTTCTATTGAAAACATTGACTGTTTCTGTTGCTTATATTGGTTTTTCACTAAATTAAAATTTCAAAATATGCAAAAAAATGCTAAACAACAGAAATGATACAGTTTAGTCAGCAACAATCACAGAGGTAACTATTGAGTTGCAGCAGAAACACAAAGGTCAGGAAAAAACATACATGCTTTACAAATGAGGTCTTTTATGAGATTTCAACAAGTGCATGTTATTATATATGTATTTTTCCAGCTGTGATAACAGAGTAAAGAAGGTAAAGAAAGATCATGGTAAATGCAGACTATTACTGACAATCGTAAAAGCAATACTGAGAACCATTCAGTGTGGCGGAGGTCAGTAAATGTGAAAGGTGGGTTCTACCTGGATGTGCGCTCCTCTGATGGGGTGACTGCTTCAGATGTGAGGTCAGAAGATGCCTCCACAGTTACGCTAGGGGCTCCTGGGGACCCGGTAGGAGAAGTGGCAGCTGGAAAAAGAAAAGTCTGAGGTCAATGGACCAATCATTCATTTGCATTATACAGTCTGTTTTCCTCCATTAATACCGGATTCCTGATCTGTCACTCATGTCATACCCATCTACACAGACATGAGGTTTAAAGAAATCAGATACAATCAAACAAGTTACACAGCTGAGACCAACACTGTTGTCGTAGGAAATCAAAATTAGACAGTAAACAAAAGCATAACATTTTCCACCATGCTGACGTTCATAGACATATTTATTCAAATATGATTTGAATAAAAACATTAAATGAACACTAATTTTCATGTGCTGTGAAGTATTGCAACAGGAAAAACAGGAAATAGTTCAGGAAATAAACCTAACACACCACATCTTTTAAATGATTAGAAAACATCAAGTGACTGATGTTACTGTATAGAACAATACAAAAGTAATATTTCCACCAATACTAAAAAAACTAAGAGAGAAAATGAAAGGATGAATACATTCAGGGGTTCCTGCATAACTGAACGTATGTTTGCTATAAAACCTGATCTGATGTATCTGATTTTCAAGCGATCAGATCTTAAAAAAAAAATATAGTTACAATCCAGCGTTGATACTACCCCCGATCAGCCATTACATTAAAACCACCTGTCTGATATTGCCTAGATCCCCTTTGTGTCATCAAACCATCTCTGACCCATCGAGGCATGAACGTCTCTGAAGGTGTGCTGTGGTATCTGGCACTAAGACAACAGCAGTAAATCCTTTTAAGTCCTACAAGCTGCAAGAGGGAGCCTCCATTAAAAAAAGGTCACTGCCTTTGGGAGATACTAAAGGTATGCAGGGCGTCTTCAGTTGCTCCATTGTCCAGTTGATCTATTGGTTTACTGTAGGTGGACAGGGGTTTAAATGAGCACTCTGGCTAGCCTGCAGCTATGCAGGCCCATATGCAGCCAGCTGTGATGACCTTTCAGTCATAATCAACATTTACTTTTTCACCAAGCATTGATATAGTAGCTCTTCTGTGGAATCGGGCCAGACGGGCTAGTCACTTGCATCAATGAGCCTTGGCCGTCCAAGACCCTGCTGCCTGTTTACCAATCGTCCTTCCTTGGATCAGTTATGGCAGGTACTTCACTCTGTATACCCGGGAATACCAAACAAAACCTGCTGTTATTGAGGTGCTACCATCCAGTCATCTAGCCATCACAATTTGGTCAGTCATGTCCTTACACTTGTCCATTTTTCCTGCTTCATAAATTGTCTGTTCACTTGCTGTCTTATATCCCACTCCTCGACAGGTGCCACTGTAACAAGATGTCATTCACTTCATCTGCTTATAGTTGTGACCACCAGTGAGCAGGTGTTTTCTGGGTGTCTCAGCACAACATAGACACTGACATGCTAGCAGCACGTTAGTTTGTGTGTGCGCTCTGCACAGAGGGTAGTGACCATCAATGAACGTGGGCAATAAAGTGGGCATCTATAAGTGCATCTATACAATAAGGGGAGCAGACAGAATGAGTGAGTGTGGTCACTTAAGACTCTTAATCGTACTGAGAGCAATTTGGAAAACTAAATGTAACTAATTCACTGTGACAGCCTAATTTAATCAGGGTGTTTATAGTGCTTTTGTAGATTGTTTATGCTTCTGTACTGTACTTCTCCTCAAAGTTGCCATTATCATTTGCACTGAATATGTCTTATCTTGTCTCGTTTAGTGGCATTATTGCTCTTGTGTTCTGTCCTGTTTGCACTTGTATTCTGTTCTGCTCATGTTTCACCATGGTCCAGGAGGAACGTTGTTTCATTTTTACTATGTATTGTGTATATGGTAGAAATGGCAATAAAATCTACTTGACTTGACAAATGTCCAAATTTGCAGCAATGTTAAATACACCTACCTCTGTGTGTATTGTATAAAATAAACCCCTGCTTTGCGGACTTTTTCGTAGAACCGGACTAATAATTGTTTGCAGCTATTCTCCTTTTTTTTTTGCTTTTGGCAATTCATTTTTCATGCATTTTAGTGCTAAATTATTTAGAAAACACTAACTTACTAATTTTGCAACATAAATATTAATGTGAATACATCTACATTTGCATGTAAAACTATTTTTTGGTACTGTCCAGAGAACAGAAAGAAAGAGCGTCTTGGAATGGCGAAATACCCCCGTACTTAGAGGCAGGGGGTTTAAAAGTAGCCAATCTGAGAATGTTATTCATTTCTCCTTGCTGCTGATTGGCTGCTGCCGTATGATGCATCTCTGGCAGCTGCAGTCCAGTATTCCTACATCATAACAGTTTCCCACATGGAGATATCTCAAGTGTTTTGCTGAGTGTTCTCATGTTTTTCGTTTTCTTCTTCCAAAGCTCTGTATTTTATTCTTTTTAATTATTACTGTATTTACTCCGCTTATACCAGGGTTTGCACTTTACAAGTATTTGTGGGTGTTCTTGGAACATAACCCCTGCGAGGTTTACTGTACATTGAAGAGACACAGACACACACATTTATAACACTCACATCCACAGCAGGTAACTGCATCCACAGTTATCACATCCTTCTCTCTTTATCCTACCTTTTTCACCTGGGGGGCTGCTCCGGCCCCCTCCCTGCTGCCTTTGCAAGTGTTCCTTGTAGCAGACAGAGCACATGCCATTCGTACGTGGGTTACCATAGAAACCACATCCCATAGCGCAAAGCATTGGAACTTGCGTCTGATTCGTCTCCTGAGCCATGCTCTCTGAGCAGTGGGGGGTGAGGGGGTGGGAAAGGGCAATTCTAGAAAGAAGAATCATAAATGGGTTAAAGCATTACAGCGAATTATAGAGTGTGATGAACAAGTAATTAGGCGCTTAAAGGATCATGCATGATCATGACAATGGTCAGTGAAATTTGGCCCACCTGGAAGGGCAACCCAGGCTATTTTTGAATAATAATATTATTAATATATACAGCAGTAGTGGATGTTGATCAAAACAGAAAAAACTACTCAAAGCCAGAAAATTCTATTAAAAGGTTGCAACTGTCAAGAGCTGTAAGGTTGCAACTTGAAGTCAAGGTGTAAAGTTCAATATAGGCCTGCAATTATAGAACGTTTTTCCCATTTAACTATTTCCCTGAAGAATATTACAAAGCTCACGTAAATTTAAAAGGGAAAACTTAAGCCCAAAAACTATTTTATGCAAGTGGCCTCGCAGAAAAAAAAAAACAAGAAAACCCAGAGGCCAGTACAAAGTGAAAAGCAGTTAAATGAAGGATGACAAGAATGAATGTTATTTTTAAAATAAACCAGATAAAACAGACTGGTTTTGCTGTGAAAAAAACTGGATCTCTGTATTGCCCAGCACTGCTCTTTTAAACAATGTTACAAATGTTTATTGCGCATCTCTGAATGTTCATGATTATTTGCTCTACACAGCTCTCATATATTCATAATTAGCATAAGACAACAAAAAAAATCTAAGTTTAATGCTGCTGCTATGCCACACAAACAGGATGACTAACACACTCTACATCGAAAGGTAGACACAAGCCCGTTCAATTCTTCTGAAATCAAGAGTATTGGTACTCGATTGCAGCAACAGCTTCCATTCTTCTGTGAACACTGCAGTGAGGATTTGACTGCATTCGGTCACATAAGTATTAGTGATGTTAGGTACTGGTGTTTGAACATGTTTCTTGGATGAAAACCTGACTTCAACTCATTCCAAAGGTATTAAATGGATCTCCGTTATTTTGTTATACTCTTTTTTTTTTTTTTAAATAAAACATCTGGTTATCAGTACACATGCAGGAGTTTTTACTGGATTGGCTGAATTCAGATTATGGCTTATATCTAATAACAATTAATAGTGTACTTTTTATATCACCTGAATGCTGAAATCAGGCAACAATCAAAATACTGAGTATGTAAACGCAGTCACACAAATTAGGTCAAAGGTCACGCTTGTGCTACAACAGGGTTAGTGTAAACACAGTCAGCCTATTTTAACGCTATTTTCCTGTTTTAACACATCTGATTCAAATCATCAGCTCACACACCCAGCCCTTCCTGATGCTGAAAATCAAGCAGGAAAATACTAAAGTAAACAATGCAATTAGAATATATTTTCTGTTATCATGTATCCCTGTTGTCAAGCGCTTTTCTCTTGTGTTTGTGGATCAGTGTGGAACTGCAACAATGCTGGGTATAAACTCATTCCTTTCAGAGGGGCTGTTTGTCTTTTACACTGTCTGTACTCTTGGCAATAGGGAGCCCAAGATGTACTTTATACACGATCAAGAAAATACAGTGTTCGCATGCACAGTTGAGGTTCAGAGTTCACGGCCTCATTCGCTCACAGACTTCACATCTGCTTTCAATTTTCTTTTAGTGACAACTTCTTGAATTGTGAGTAATATTTGATTTGCAATAGATTTTTTTCAAGTCAAGTAACTGTTTCAATATTTTCAGTGCAAAGTCAGACAGGCCACACTGTGGCATAGATATAATGATCAGTGTCAGTCAGCTACCACTGTTTCTTCAAAAACACTCAGCATATGATTATTATATGATCATTATACCAACTACCATGCAATACATAACCAGCTTCATCACAAAAACTGTATGTGCTAGGGAAATCAGCATGAAACACTACATTTAAAACTGTTGAAATATATAACATTCTCTGTAAGCCTATAACAAAATAGTGTATTAATTATCTTTTGTGTAATGCCCTTAGCCTTGGCGCAATCACTGGAAAACTTTCTTGCCTTCTGAAAAACGTTGATGTGCTCGAAGGGACCTCCGTGAAGTTGGCACCCCATAAAAAAAAATAAATCACCAAAACTATGCCATTCGTTTGTGCCATGTTTGTGCTCATTTGTGCCACAAAAACAAACGTTGGTGCTGGTTTGGTGTTTAAGATATTAAACATTATTTTTTTTTTTAGACAGTGTGACGTAACTCTCCACCCCATGTTGCCCAAATCGCTCCAAACCGGCGCAGTTCGTTTGTGCTCGATTTGTGCCCGTTTGTGCCGTTAAAACAAACACCGTATCTGTTTTCCTTTCCTAGATATAACCAAAATATTTTCAAAGCTGTGACATCACCATCCACCCCAGTTCGGCTAAATCACACAAAACTGGTGTCATTCGTTTGTGCTCGATTTGTGCCGCTGAAATGAACGTCAAATATATTTCCACAACTTAGAAATAACAAAAACAGTTCGGGGCAGTGACGTCACTCTCCACCCCATGCCATCAAAATCTTTCCAAACCGGTGCCGTTCGTTTGTGCTCGATTTGTGCCGTTAAAAAAAAACCTGATATCCCCGAGCCCTTCTTTAATATATTGGGAAAAATACTTGTTTGGGACTGTTACGTAACTCTCCACCCCATATAATCTAAATCTAGCCAAAAGGTGCCATTCGATTGTGCTCGATTTGTGTCGTTGAAATGAACGCCAAATATATTTCCACTTCTTAGAAATAACAAAAACAATACTGGGCAGTGAGGTCACTCTCCACCCCACTTCGTCCAAATTGCACAAAACTGTCACACCAAAAAAAAAAAAAAAAGTTTAATATTTTAAACACCAAACCAGCACAAACGTTTGTTTTGTGGCACAAATCAGCGCAAACTAATGGCATAGTTTTGATGATTATTTCTTTTTATGGGGTGCCAACTTCACTGAGGTCTCGAAGGGTCTTGCCTCTTCTGTGATTCATACTCTGCATGGCGATCGTGATGTTTTGATTTAATATGATAAATAAATCCTGACATTGAGAATGTCTTTGTGGATACACCCCTCTAGAAATTTCACCACTTTACAGCTTTTCGTGTGTCTTTTTCAGATATATCAAAATTTGAACACACGGCAGACGTATTGACGCTAATCCACTCTGGCGCGTGCAGGTTGTCGTTGTTCCTTGCGTAATCACTATTTCGGACAGGCAAAAAAACAAAAAACAAAACGGTGTATCCCTAATATTTAGGGTTTACATTAAAAGAAACTTTTTTTTTTTTTTTTTTTTTACCACACCACAAATTCATGTCGTTTCCTAATTCACGTTACTCTTGAAACGCAACCCCTGCGAATTTCGGGGGGCTACTGTATATCGTAACCCCTGCCTACTACTGCATTGTTCATTTTTAGTGTTTTCCTGCTTGAATACTAGGGATAATTTGATCAGGATTTTTGCCACCGATACAAAGTACCAATTTTTTGTCATGGTGATCGGCCGATACCAATGCCGATTCTGATGCTTCAAGTTTATATAACTGATATGTAAGCTCTCATCACCATTAACTTTTTTTTCAGATAAAGTAATACTATAAATGTTGCCTTTGTTATATTTTTGTCATATTTTTACAGTAATATATCTAATGTAACTATTGTTTTAACACAGTACTAAATAATCATCTTGCACAAAGAAGTAATTTTTATATAGTGAACATTTTAATATGCCTTTACAATAGAGATCGGTTCCTAAGATCGGCCAAGTTTAACGAGTACCGATCGAGTCATAAAATCTGATCTTCGGCCGATCGAGCAGAGCATCACTATTGAATACACCTGATTCAAATCATCAGCTCACACTCCCAAGCCCTTCTTGATGCTAAAATCAGGAGGTGTTCCATATTGGAAAATGAAAACAGAAAATCTTAACTATTAAGATCGACTTTGGCCGAATTCACAGCCCCCAAACATTCTTTTGTACTCAGCTAACAGTCTCTCTGTTCTGAATTTAGAAATACTCTCTACCTTTACTAGCAGAACATAAACAAATGACATGTTTATAGGTTGTTTTCCATACACAGCATACTAAAGCTGGAGAGTGTTATTGAAGCGCTTCTCCTTTTTTATGTCCAAACACATCTTTAGTGAAGAGCTCTTAGTAAAGAGCACGTTGTTCAAAACTGTCTCTAGTTTGTTTAAACACTGTGCTATGTAACATCAGGCAGTTGTACATGATATAGATCTGATGTCTGTGTGCCATTGCATCACTATTTCCAAAACCAGCAAGATCTGTGCTTTCTTGTACATTCAAGATTCTGTACATTCTTGTAAACCATGTGGCAATTTTGCATAACTGAACAGTCTAATTCTTCCCCAGAGATTCTGCTTGACTTTATTCACGCCCCTCAACTTCCATTTCTTAACAGTATTTGAGACAAAAAATTAGAGGCAGGTAGTGTTGAGCTATTTTTTTCTGGTCTCCTCTTACATTCTAAGAGTCAATTACGTATAGTTTCAGATCCTCAGTCAGCAACTGAGATGAGCTAACTGTAAGACTTACTCCATAGAGAAAGAAAATATCATTTTCAGGTCTTATACACTCATACCACTGCACTGTTCATTTTTGTAATCATCTGTAGAGTAAATCTTCATTGTTGTCAAGAGTACAACTCAGTCCAGACAGTGCGAAATAAAAACAGCCCCTCTGAAAATAATGTTTCCCCAGCCTTGCTGCATTTCCAGGCTGACCCACAAACACACAAAGACAAAAAGTGCTTGACAACAGGCTTGACAATATATCCTAGTTACACCTGCCTTGTTCATTTATTGTTTTCCTGCTCGAACACACCTGCTTCAAATAATCAGCTCACACTCCCATGTCCTTTCTGGTGCTAAAATCAAACAGGAAAACAATAAAAATATACAATGCAGTGGCATGAAGGTGTAAGTCTGGGAAATGTTTTCTTGATCATCTATAGAGTAAATCTTGGGCTTCCCTGTTGGAGTGTACAACTCTGTCCAGACAGTGTGAAAGAAAAACAACCCCTCTATAAGTAATGAGTGTTTCCCCAGCATTGCTGCATTTTCACACTGACTCACAAACAAGAGACAAAAAGTGCTTTGGGTCATTTACAGAGGCCTCTTCTTAGCTCTGAGGTGGACAACATCATACACTCGCCCCTGAGCCTCACAAAACCCAAAAGTGTTTATTGTCAGCAGTGGAACAAAGAAAGGAATGATCTGGGCTTACGTTTGTGTAAATAGCCAACGAGGAACATGTGGAATTACAACAATCGGTTGTCATATTACCGCCATTAATGCATCAAATGAAAAGAAAATCTCCTAAATGAGGTCATATTCACTGGCTCTTAACTTTACATAGAGACAGCAAAGAAAACAAATATTAATAAAACCCAATTTTGCTTTAAAGGCACAAAAAGGATAAATTACACATAGATAACAGGTTTATAGAGCCAGTGTAAACTCTCCTATTCCAAACTTGTGGTATTTGTTCTGAGGAGACCAGTATAATGTGGCAAAAGAAAAGAAAAACATGTTTGTCTTTGACCCCAAGTTCTCAGGACAGCTAACGCTAGCTAGCCTAGCTGAACTAAAACACATCAGACGACGCTGCTGGGATTTAAAGAGATTCAGGGCCGAATATCCTGAATTGCGTTTTGTTCTGATCTTTGGTTAGATGTTATGTTCCATGCTGTTCCCAATGAGGTTCTGTTTTCAAAGTCTACTTTTGCGAAAGCTATCTGGCTGGCCGTGTTAGCATTAGCCTGCTAGCTTGGGTAAAGGCACGTAAGGAAAAAGCAGATAACCAAATAAATTGCCCCGGACGAGCATTTTTCACTTCGTTTTCTAATTCAATATACATTTACCTGCAATTAGATGAGGCTGGAGGGGGAAAGGAGTCCCTCGTTTCTCGGGAGGAGAGCGATAATCGGTGTAAATTGGGGCCTTCTCCGGCTAAACGCCCGTCATTGGAAACAACGCCGTGACGTCAGCGGCCAAGCAGCAGTCCATTAAAAAATTCCAAGTTAAATAAACCTCAGAAACTTTATCATTTTTCATACCAAAAACAAACTCGTAAACTGTACAAATCCATAAACTGTACGGATATTAACGTTTATTTGCTTACCAAAACAGATCAACAGTGGGTGGTTAATATACATTAAATTCAATATGGTTTTCCCCCTAAATCTGAAACAGGGTCAAGAGGACAATCACTATATGTGAAAAAGTATTGGGACACACACGTTTTTCAGGGTTTGGGCCCCTTACTTCCAGTGAAGGGCAATTATAAGGTTTCAACATACTGACACGTTTTGGACACCACCATGCCTGGACTAGGTTTGGGGAAGGCTCTGTTCCAGCATGATTGTGCCCCAGTGCACAAAGCAAGGTCCGAAAGACATGAATTCTGTGGTGTTGAAGAACTTGACTGACCCACATAGAGTCCAGACTTCAACCCCATCCAGCACTTCTTGGATGAACTGGAACAGAGATTGCAAGCCAGGCCTTCTCATCCAACATCCATGCCTAAATCTCATAAATGCTCTACAGAATAAATGGACACAAATTCCCACAGAAACTCTAAAATCTTATCCAGAATAACATACATCAGTACTTAAAGTAATCCACATCTGTTCTTCATGTCTGCAAAGCAAGACCCAAATCAATATCTGTTTTTAACCAAGTTACTACCAACTAGCACGCAGATCCTGTCAAAAGAATAGAACAAGATAAATAGAAAAGAAAAGGTTAGCACAAAGTGAGCAAAAACATTTAGCTAGAGTGAATAGCTAAAGTAGGGACCAACTCCACATTAAAGTCTAAGTGTTTGAATACAATGTCATTAAAGTCTTTGTTGGTGCAACTGTCAGGTGCCAAAATACTTTTGCTTATATAGTGTATTCAAGTTCATGAGCCTCTGTTTCTTGAGTGCTACAAGTTAAACTGCTTTTCTTTTACAATAACACCAGCATTACACAGTACTCTATACATTAACCACACAGAAAGCCCATTTCCAGGAACAGGAAAACTGTCTATTTTACCTTTTTACTGCTCTTTTAAAGAGGTCTGAATCGGCAAGTAAAAAAAAACTAAAAATGAACTGGTTGATGAGAGGAACGGTATTACATCACTAGATACAAAATACTGAAATATTTTATAGTGATGTAATAAACTGTAAAGTAGGACTTTAATCCTTGTGTGGTATTCTGCAGTAAACTCTAATTTACTACAATAACTAACTACACTACATACTACACTATAACTACTACTACTATGCTATGTTAGTTATGTTATAGTATGTTAGTATAGTATACAGCTGCTCGTGTAGTAGTTGCCCCTGTGATCAGAAGGCTGCGGATTCGAACCCCAGGACAGGTAGCGGCGCTGCAAGGTACCTGGATGCCCACTCCTTCACTTGGTGAATGGATTGAATGCAGAGAAAGAATTTCACATTGTTCACACTCTGTGCTGCGCCGTATTAACGCATGACAAATGGACATTTTACACACACACACTTTATATACTATAACTATAATTAGTCTGAGTTTACTCTAAGATTTATTTAGGAATCCTATAGAATCACTCTGGAGCTTTATCAAAAGGTCTTAGATTAGACTGCCAAGCCAGTGATGGTTGCTATTGCAATTTAAAATGAAGACGTGAGTTAATCTATGGTTGGGACACCAAGCCTGTGTGTCTACTTAAATATAACACTCATCACATCATGGAAACATCAGACCATTTCTTCTATTACTTTATTTTATGTTATTTTATTCTATATTGTATATTTTATTCTATTCCTGTGAAGCACATTGAATGGCATTTTGTGTATGATAATGTGCAATAAATACAAAAAGTGACTTGACATTGTTTACAAAAATCTATCTGCATGTGAGAAACACCATTTACACCACAGTTTCACCCAAAACTAGTCTTAGCCTATATGAAGGAAATGAGTGTTTTAATGACATGAATGGCATGTTTGAGATGGATTATACTGTTACAAAGTTAAGCATTACTGAAATGATTAAGCCTAATCTAAGCCCAGGGAGTTACCATTGACATTATCGCTTAGTCCAGTACTAGGCTTAACCTGTCAATGAAATCCAGTGCAGTCTGTTAGTTTAATTCTAGTCTGATTAATTTTCAGATTGAGTAACCAAGTTTAAGCTTAAAGTACTAGATACCACTGACAACAGTGTCAGTTTTTCACGCCTGTATGGAAATTAAAGTTACAAGCGTAATCTTACACTACTTTGAACCGGCTGATGTAATCTTTTGTTCCGTTCTGACGATACTACTGACACAAGGTTCAACTGTTTGGAACCACTCCAGACCAAAAGGCACTACAGTCTGAAGAAATGTCTGAACTGGGTCACTCTCTGATCATTTCCCCCGGTTTCCCCCTGTTGCTCAATTCCTGAGTCATCAGAAAATGCACACACAAAGACAGCGAACTGGTTGCAAAACTAAATGACATCACCCTCTTCATTTTTTTCTTCAGCGTAAAATATATCTATCTATCTGTCTGTCTATTAGAAAGCAAACAGGATGACTTCATTTAGATTTGCAACCAGATATCCTTCTTTGTCTGATGACTATTATGTATACCTACATACATATATTATATATTTGCACACACACACACACACACACACACGCACACACACACACAGACACACACACACACACACACACACAATCACACACACACCACACACACATATATACTTACAAGTGCAAAAAAATGCATCTTACAAATGAAAATGTTATCTAGATCTTCTTTAAACATTTTTATTGCTTTTAAATAAACTCAAGAACACAAAGTTTAATTCACTGACATAGTCAACATTTTGACTATATTGTAAACACAGCCACAGTCATTTATAATTACCCAGACTAAGTTGCCTAAAGTTGCCAATAGAGCCTAAAATCCTACTTGATACAAAGACAATGACAAAGAAAAATTATTATAATGAGGTTATTATCTCAATACTGTCAGTTCCAAATACTGCACATGACTTACAATGTCAGATCACCCACTGCAATTTCTGTGGTTTATGCTCTACCAATGGCTTTAGTATGTAATTAGTATATAGTTTAGATACAGTGCAAACTAAAATACAGTCACTTCCAGCATCTGTTCATATTTGTGCCTCCCACATTACAACGCAGTGTGTGGCTTGGCCCTATTCTGCGGCCAAACTCTTCTCCGTCAGCTGAGGAGAAAATGGCCCAACTAACCAATTCAGAGGCGTGTTGTTGAGCAGGTATTCTGTTACTCCATCCAACAACTGTCGCACCTGGCAGAACGAGAGAAACACTTAATGCACACCAGGTTACAACATACTTTCAGTTAGTTATATGTTTTGTGTGGTTTGTGCACTACATGTGCAGAGGTACACTATATGAAAAAAAGTATTGATCCACCTGACCAATTTAATGACAATGCATTCAAATACATAGATTGTAATATGGAGTTGGTCTCCATTCGCAGCTTCTAATCTTTTTGGAACGCTTTCCACAAGATTTTGGAGTTTCTGTCTGAATTTGTGCCCATTCATTTTGTAGAGCATTTATGAGGTCAGACACTGATGTTGTTTGAGAAGGTCTGGATCACAATCTCCGTTCCAGTTAATTCCAAAGGTGTTGGATGGGGTTGAGGTCAGGGCTCTGTGTGGCCAGTTAAGTTCTTCCCTACTGAACTCATCCAGCCATGTCTTTATGGAGCTTGCTTTGTGCACTGGGATACAGTCAAGCTGGACTAGAAAAGGTTCTTCCCCAAACAAAGTTGGAAGCGTGGTGTTGTCCAAAATGTCTTGGTATGATGTAAAATTGCATCTTCACTGAAAGTTAGTGGGCCTAGACCAAACCCTGAAAACAGGCGTGTCTCAATACTTTTGTGCATATAGTGTATCTAGAGATCCCTTTCTTACAACATTTAAAGTGCGATTGAGATTTTGTATAATCTACACAGTAAAGAACTGCAAATAGAACGCTTTTCTTTGATTTGAGAAGAACAGATGGGCAAGTTTCTACAAGTTTCTACATACAGTCTATGTGGCTAAACAGGCAAGGATAGATGGATGGGCAGACAGACAGACAGACGAAGCACTGCTATTTAGAGACAAAACTACAACCTTCTTCAGTTTATAGCAGGTTGCTTCTGAATGACTTACAGTTTGTTCATTCAAAGCCTGTTATAAGCTGAAGAATAAGATTGTCGTATTGTCATCACATGATATACACACTTAATGACAAAATATTGTTGTGTAAAGTGTTTTATTCATGTGGAAATCACACATTGGCGTTTTCAATGCTTTACTGTGTAGCTACTAATGTTGTTTGTACCTGTGCGACTTGCTGGCGGCTCTGCTGCAATAAAAGGGGTGTGAGGGTGTTGGCTTTGCTCAGAGAGGACTGCAGGTCTTCAGCTGTATGGCGGGCGTTCAGCAGCTGCTCCTGCACTATATCAGGCAGGCCTTGAACACTGGACACTACACTTCCACAGGCCAGCCGCAACTGCCCACTGAACCCACGCACCATGGAGAGAGTACGCCACTCCAGCTGCTGCAGAATCACACACACATGCACAGACTGAGGACTTGACTGTACTCATTACTATACTGAACAAGTACACAAGTTACGTACCAGGAATGTATCCTTGTGAAATTGATGGTTATTTAAATGGACAAAGTAGAATATGAACAGTAAACAAATAAATGACACTAAATGTCAACACACACTTGCACCCATACGTACGCATGCACACAGTCATGCAATTATTTAAAAGACTTTTATTTAAAACCTGTTTAGGTTGCATAAAAACTAATTGCTTTTTTCATGTCAAGAAGCACACTCCTTCAATTAAAGCAATGCATGGCGTTGACTTGCTCTGAAGCTGCAAGTGCTCTCAAATAGACTTGCTTATGTGGAATAACCCTGATCTACTCAGGCTAAAAATACAAATGAGGGCTCGTTGGAAAGGTCTCTTGGAGTGCACCACAGAGAAATCGTGCTTGGAGCGCGAGGGCTCAATCCTGATGTGGAATTCGAAAAAAGTGCTTCCAGGTCGGCTACAGCCTGCCCCGAGTCCCCTTGTGCGAAACCATCCATTAACAAAAAAACATTTATTGCTACAAAAAAGCAAAAACGTTACCGTGGGGATTTCCACTAAAACTATGAGTTTGGTTCTCAAAAAAAACTGCGTGTGACTGAATCCGCGACTCCCGATCTGCGTAAAACTGGGGTTTTACTGCATTATTAATATGTTAAATTCTGCAAAAAACATCAGTTGTGCACTGAAATATGTAGAAGTATGTAGAGGGCGTATACTTATTTTCACCAAAATGTAATTTTCCAAGATAAGTTCAAAAGTTTGCATATGATTGTGCCTGTTGTAGCTACAAAATGAAAAGGAGCCATTTTCAACCCTGAACTTTCTACTTACTTTTCTCCTTTTTTATAGATAACAGTATGTCATACAGAAATCACAAACTATTTGAGAGCACTTGCAGCTTCAGAGCAAAACTAAAGAAGTTGACACCATACATTGCTTTAGTTGAAAAGGAGTGCCTCTATGGCCTAACCAGGCTTTTGTGTGGTTAACCTAACAATTAAATTTCAATCTACCTCTCCCTGAACATTTGTCCCTTCTGTCTCCTCCTCCTCTGCTCGTTGTCCTCCTTTGCCCCCGGGCTGCCCCTCCTTCCACTCCGTCCAGCGCTTTAGCAGCTGCTCTGGAGCCCCCCCTATCTGGCTGGCAGTGGTGTGGGCAGTGCGGGTGGTCTCCAACATGTCAAGCGTGCTCGTGATTTGGGTGACGGCTGCATGTGTGACCTCTCGTGCGTTTTGGGCTTTGGTCAGGGACAGCTCCAGCGCCCGCTCTCTGACCCGGGCCGACAGCTTACCTAGACGAACAAAGTAGCTGGAGCCAGAGTTCAGGGTGGCTCCGCCCTCCTCATTTGGAAGAGGCTCTGCTAGAGCAGCTACAAAGAAAACAAACACGTAATGTGAGCAATTATTCCAGTCAATCACACATCTAGTCTATAGTTATGTCCACCCAGCATCCTGCATATTTGTACACTATTTGTACACATTTGTACACTGTATGCTCATTTAGTGTTTCTACCACCAGCGGCCCAAACTTGTGCAGGCAGACCTCAATTGATTTCTGGTGCAAAATGTTTTTTCAGTATGTCCAGCCTTAGAATTAAGTTTTTGTTACTGTGCTTTCTTTATTAGCTCTAATCTGATTGGCCAGCACTCATAAGTAAAACAAGCTGCCAGAAGCAACTTGGCTGTGTCTGAAGGCTAAAGGCTGCCTGCTCAGTCACAGTGCACTGACAGTTAAGACAGCATGGGCAGGAAGGCTTCAAGACCGTTGTTTGGACTGAAATCCAGAGTGCTGGAATGTCCTCTGCATAGGGCTGAGAAACACGCGGGGAACAAAAACCAGCACCAATATCGATCCTTTACTGATAAGATTGTTCACCCCTGTTTTATCCAGCCCCCTGCCAAGTCACGGTTCAGAAAGTCCTGCTAATTCACCGAAAATGTCCTCCGCATTTTTTTTGCTTTTTTCATGGCAATATATAATTATAATTTTAGTGCTAAATGATTCAATTATTTTGCATTTTTAACATAAATATTAAGATAAATTCAGTTACATTTAAATTTAAAATACAACCGAACACATTTTTTAGTACTGTCGAGAAAACATAAAGCAACCATATACAAAAGCACATCTTGGGGTGGTGAAATACCCCTGTACTCAGGGACGGGAGGATTAAAAGCCAATCTGAGACCATTAATCATGTCTCCTTGATGCTAATTAGCAGCATTGCCGCATCATAACTAGGGATGGGTATCGTTCCAATTATTTTCGATTCCGATTCCAGTTCTGGTTCTGGCATATTTGGGGGCATATTTACGGTTTAGGCCTTTTTTTTTTTTTTACCGGATCACAGATTTGGGTCTTTTTCACAATTCACTGGTGCTCTTGGAACAAAAGTCCTGCGAATTTAACTGTACCTAGAATTGATTTAAACATTGGAGAATTTGACCGCAATCTTTTTACTGAAGATAACACTGTATCACGTACACACAGCACTCACCCAGTTCTTTCTCAGTGATTGGAAGGTGCTGCTCTACCCAGTCCTCAGAGCGGGTCAGCGCCAGGCCCACACCACTGCTGACCATCTGAGCAACCTTGGTGCCCATGATCGTGTTAATGCCACCGCTTACTGCTGTACGAGTCATCTCAACACCTCCAAAAACGGCTCCCATCACTGCATCCTTCGCCCCCGTTACAGATTGGTACACCTTATCCATTGTTTCAGACATCAGCTGCAGAAAGAAAGTCAAGGCTGTGTTAACAATTATATAT
>JBBJLR010000018.1:16926878-16940801 GCA_037577145.1 Brachypetersius gabonensis
ACACACACACACACACACACACACACACACACACACACACACACACACACACACACACACACACACACACATGTATAAGTATTTATATATTCCACTCTCCACTTTTGTGTACCCTACACACCCCTGATCTGCCATGAACATTTAAAGTGACTAAAGAAGAGATTTCTGAGTTAGAAAGGCCTCTTTCATAAGGAAGGGATCATAAAAGGAAAATAAGAAGCATGCAAGACCTGGTAGAACACCACAACTGCTCCAGTTAGATAAACAGCAGCCGTGTTTCCTATATACTAATTTATTTGTACTGGCTTTCTCTTGAAATGTCTGAAAAAATAGAATGGAAGCTGTAAAAAAAAGGCAAAGGGTGTGCAAACTGACTACTGGATTATTTTTTTTATTTTAACGGATTTAGTTTCTGATGCCTTTGTTTCTGTTCATATATGTCTTCTGCTTTTTGCTTGCACTGAAACTGAAGTTAAATAAATGAAAGTAAAGGTCACAAAAAATGGATACAGGCCCTTCAGACTCTATAAAATCCATTTAATTACCTAAATATATATCTAATTTATTTATATCAATATAAACACAATAATGAAGTGTGACAATGCTTAGTTCTGCTATTATCACAAAAACTCTTGGAACAGCAGTTTTTCTGACCCACAGTTCTTTACCTGTGATGGACAGCTCCAGGCCCTGCTGAGGATCAGTCACTTCTATCATCATGCTTGCCTTGTCCTGTCCCAGAGAAGTTGGAGCGTTGTTGTTCTCCCCCTCAGTGGCACCCCTGGTGGCCAGTGTGTGCTCCAGCACTGTGCTGTCAGTGACCTGCAGTGTGGCTGGCTCTGAATCTCCAGGCTCTCTGTATGGAGAACATGAAGAACCAAATCCAAGTTCAGAACCTGATCCTGCACATAAATTGCTCTTTCAATCTATAGAGGGCAAAGTACACAACACCGCACTCTGCCATGGCTGTGGCTGAATATGGGTAAGGGTGATAAATGTTTCTCCTTGAGCTTACGTTTACAAAAGCTGTTCTGATGATTTTCCCTCCATGTGATGAGTCCCTTAAAACACCAAAAAGTGGTTGGCCTTATTATTATCTATAGGCTTTTACATCACTGCCATGCACAAGTGCGGAGGATGACTCTCGTGTCCAGACTTCTGACAAGAAGATAATGGCCATCTAAGTCTTCTTAATATGTCAGTTCTCTAGTTTCTTTTGTAGTCAGTCTGAGAAAATTTGGTTGGTTGAAATGAATAGGTTTTGGTAATTCATTTGTATGCAGGGATTTGATCTTAAAGTGATTACATGAAAATTCATATTCAGGTAAAACGTAAATATAATGAGTCAAAATGTAGGCTATTTATATAAATGCAAGCTAATGACAGACCACTCATGCTGTGTTTCAATAAACCATTCATATACATACATATGCTTATTTTAAGTAACAAAAAACCTATAAAGTTTTGGGATATATTTCAATCTAAAATCCTCTGCAAAGCCTGCTTCCTCGAAACAAGTGTAAAAATCTACTACCGACAAAAATACAGCGCCTTTGGGTGTATGTAAGAAAAACAAAGCACTTCCCTCCTCAGCCTTCTCAGAAACTGTCAATCTCTGTCATCTTCACCTGTCAATCAATGTCACAGGGCTGACAGTGGCAAAAGGGAAACATTCAAACATTTGCAATTCATAAATTGCAGATAATTAATATAGTTATACACAATTTGTAATGAAGTTGTTGCCTTTAAGAAATAGTAGCAGCCTGTTGGCAGTATGGAAGCCAGTCTAGCAAACTTTAGTCAAACATCACATTACTGCTGAGAAAATGAATGGAAATCAGTTTTTCAGTTAGTAAAAAAGTGTTACATTTCATAAACTTTGTACTTTACTACAGTCATATTTAACATTTATTTATATATATATATAACATGTGCAAACATCTTAGGTACCTAGGCAAATTGTTTAAAGTCATTTCTATCAGCAGTGGGTTTCTTTTTGTCAGCAAACACACAAGTGAACGTGAGAATAAATGCAAAGAAAAAAGAAATTAGTAAAAAGTATCAAGGTTTTTTTTTCTAAAAAGTAATTAATTGATATTAATTGGGTGGTGGCCTAGTGGGTAGGATATTTGCCACTGGACCAAGAGGTCATGGTTTTGAGCTCACCACTCATCTTCATCTTCAGCTCACCACTACTGGGTTCCCTTTACCCCACATTGCTTCAGGGAGACTGCCCCCTGCCCAAATTTTCCTGGCCGGCCCAAATTTAGCGGCGGCCCAGTATGCCCAACAGCCAGTCCAGCCCTGCTGGGCTTTCATGAAGAAAGTTATAAAATTATTTGTATTTATTGTAATATCACTAACATAACACCTCTGTCCAGTGTTAAACAGCTTTTAAGTATAATTTATTTAAGTATATTAAGTATAATCTCAGTTTTCCCTTTTTAAATAATGATAAAAATAATGATTAAAATAAATCCACTGAAGCATAAATGGAAGAAAAACAAATCCAATCCAAGCCTGTGACAAATCAAAACTGAAACCACACACACTTTTATTTTGTGATGTCCTTTTGTTAACTGTCTGTATCTTCCTGTAGTAGTACAGTGTTAATGCAGCATAAGCCTGATCACCCACTATGGTGCTTAAATTAAGATTCATAATTTTAAAGCTAAAAAACACCACCTCATTATCAGTGCTAAATTTATTTCCACCTTTATCAGGTATTCTCTAAAGCTCCAGGATAACATCCAGGGATTTAAAGGGGACCTATTATGCAAAACTCACTTTAGTTATAATAGGTCTATGGGCTATACAAAACATGTTCATGAAGTTATTTTCACAAAATCACTCTCACAAAAAGATATCACCAGCTTTATTCTTCACAGTTTTGGTCTCTTCAAAACGCCCAGTTTGGACGGATGGCCTAGTGTGACGTCCCACTAGGCCAATTTGCATAGAATTTGCATAGAACCACCCCTCATCTGTCACCCCTTTCAGTGGGCATCTTGGGTCTTTGCAGCTCCCAAATTTAAAAGCTCAAAAATAATTATTTTTGTTTGCAGTTGGACTCATTTCAAAGCTAAGACTCTGAAGTTTCATGTTCCAGAGAAAAAAAATCTTATGTTCAAACAGCAACAAGGATAAAATACTGGATTGTATATACGCTTGTGTGCTGAAGTCAGACGTGCCTGACCACTGCAGTGGCAAAACCTCGCTTCATGAACATGTTTTGTATAGCCCATAGACCTATTCTAACTTTTTTTTTTTTAATTGAGTTTTGCAATTGAGAAAATTGAGTCTCACAGAGCCAGACAGGGCTGGGCAAAATGTCTGTCACTATTGTGATAAACTATATCACAATATGAGTCACCATGCTTCTCTGAGTATATCTTGTATCCCAGGACTGCTAGTGGCACCACGGAGGTACACTTGAGCAAGACACACCGTTGGTGGCAGCCCATCCTGTGTGGTGTGCTTGTTCATTCATAAAGGGACACTTTACTTAAAGAGCATGTTAGCGTAATTGGCAGCATGTGTCAGGTGTGTCCTTTCATTTTCACATGACATCTTTTTGCCATCCACCACTAAAGCAACGTTTACTCCCCAGAGCCAAAATGCCTTACCTCTGCATGGCCGCAATGCCATCTGGACTGATTCGTCCACCATTGCTGCTTTTCCTCTCCTCCTCTTCTTCTCCCTCTTTCCCTGTCCTCCTCTCCTGGCTGTGGTCCCCACCTGCATCTCTGGGAGGCCGTAGTCTAGAATCTGAATCTGTTGGCCTGTGTTTACGGATTGCTCGCTGCCTCCTCTCGCCGTTCAGCTTCAGGTGGCTACCGACCGCCCGAGACCCGCCTGGGGAGGTTCCTGACTCGGGAACATCTGGGAGAGGAACGTCAGTGGCCATGGGTGGCTCCGGGAGGGGGAGGGATATGTCCTCCTCACCTAGGGACAAGTCCAGGGGCCCAATTATATCCAGAGCAGCACTGAGTGAGGGTCGCCTGAGGTTGAGGGCTGTCTGTGGGTTGGTTTCTGTGGGTAGTCTGAGGCTGTGGGACGTCTGTCTTGACTCTGTTCGGCGGACACTTTGTGAGGGTGCACCTGGCCCGTCCCGCTCTTCACTGTTGCTGTTGTACAGGACCTCCCGGCTGGACATCTGCCGATGCCTCCGCAGTTGGCTGGTCCTCTGCTCCCACACGGACATGGTCAGCCGGCGCCTCCTCTCTCTCCTGGACATGAAAGAGTTAGAGGCATTGAGTGGAGGAGCGTCTGACTCCTCCAGAGAGTAGGCTGCTCGGCTACGGTGAATCGCTCGCTTCCTGTACAGGTAGGGCCTCCTCCTCCTCCTGAGAGAGAGAGACACAGAGAACACTGTCAGCATGGAACAAAGACATGGACCTCTGGCACAAATTACACATCAACTAATGACTACATGGCAGAATTTCTTGCAAATTACTGCTGCCCTATTTTAGTCCTCAGGCCTCACCAGACGGTCCACATTTATGCGTTATCCCATCTCCCAAAATATGTGAAGCAGTCCATTAAGAACACTAAATAATTAGTGCATGTGTACTGAGTGCAACCCTGTGGACAATCTGGTGGGTCCCAAAGACTGGATTGATTTTAACTCAGTTTAACTAGATTTCTTTTAAAATTATGGCTAAATTGTAATCATGGCTTTTAATGCAGTGTGAATTTATTTTGTTAACTGAAATGACAACACCCTTTCTAAAAGTGGCCTAGAGGGCATTTATCTTAACATAAACACGGTTGAAATTGCGAATAAATCTGCCTCAAATCACCTGGTTCTAGAAAAGAAACAACAGTTTCACTGATTTGCTGATTTTTACAGGAAGGAATGTCATACATAGCGTACCAAATCTTCCTTAGTTTCTAAGACAGATGCTTTAAAAAAGTAGTGCTTAAGGGGCCCAAGTTTTTTTTACTGAAAAAGGTGCTCAATTATTATACGCTTGTTCTATTTATGGCTTAAGATGTGTTTAAAAACTAAAACACAACAAACTCGGCAACAAATTCAGGGAAATTAATTATTTTTGTGCATTGGAACAGTGTACCAGTGTGGACACCTACACACACCTATTAGTAAACAATAGTTTTATGCATTATACACCTTAAACCAAAGGACAATGCCTGAAAATGTTATGCATCTCACATTAGTAGTTCAAAGATTATAACTTAGGCACCCACTTATTTAAATGCAAAAAAAAAATGCAGATCCTTTTTAAAGCTTCGGTATCTCAGAAACTGTTGATTATAAAATGATGTCATTGGTTCCTGTAAGTATTAAGCAAATCTCAGATTTTCCTCAGTTAAGAGGCCTTCAGTGAATTTGCATGGATTGATTGATGACGTTTCAACCCAGTTCCACATTGATTTCTCATAGCAGCTTCGGGACACGTTGTAGAAAGGGTGGGCTGGTGTGCTGTTCAGAGTTGGGGATGTGCGACCCAGCTGGCTAAAAGCGCTGGGATGGAAATGAACTGGACTAATTTGAGGTGTCAGTGTGATTTCAGACAAAACAAAAACCAAAAGAAAACTGTGGGGAGAAGAGTCTATTCAGAATGGCACATCAAAAGAAGGTCTGGAAGCACTTAAAGAAATCAGAAAACAATTCAGTAACTAATGTAACTGATGATCACACTTGAGAGTGACAGTGAGGTGAAACATCTCATAAAAATGGCAGAACAGAAAGCTTCACCCAGTGGGGAACATTATTGGAATGAACAGACTGTGGTTACTTACTGGCACTTGAACTTGTGGTCCGTGTAATCAATGAGCGGTTGGTTGAAAACAAGACATTAGTGCTTTTGTGAACAAAGACAATACAAGCCCAGCAACACAACCCAAAACTTGCTCTAGTCACAATCAAGGACAATACGTTCACCAAATATCTGTGGTAAGGAGAAAATATCAGCACTCATATGGAATAAAATATCAATTCAATCTGTTTAATACAAAGTTATGGAAAACTTCGTAAAATTGTTGCCAATTCATTATATAAACTGATCATACTTGTAAATCAAACACGCTGTTTTCTTCCAAAAGCACAGCCTGGCTGGAGGTGGGCAGGGTCTCCCAAACCCATAATCAAGTAAATCTGTTATTTTGTGAAATATCACCATTGATTGAAGTAAAATATTAAATATATGATTAAAATATTAAATATTTAGGATCATGGTACATCCAGCACCTTAATATATCAACTTGGTGTGTTACAATAGCGTGAATTGCTTAAGGCTCTACTCTTCTCTGGGATCCTCCTGAATGACAAAATAAGTAACAAAAAGGCAAAAGACGATTGTGTTCAGTGAAACTTACTGTGAACATATAAATTATTGTTATTGTTATTGAATAATTATTGTTATTGTTAACAGTATTATGTGTATTTGTGCATAGTTATTGTGTCTTGCCTGTCTTTGTATTGACAAAGAAGGAACGTATATACTTGAGCAAAAGTAAAAGTATTAGTACTGTTTAAACGGTTTTACTTGAGTACATAGAATTGAGAGAAACTGAATATGCCCACCTTTGTTGGATATTTAAACATTTCAAGAGTTTTGGCCTGGGTGACTGGGCAGCATAAGCGTCACATGACAACAGGATGATAGCAGCATTAGATTAGGTACAACATATACATATACAAACATCTGGACTTTTTTTTTTTTGCAATGTTAAGACAGTCAGGAACATGGCACAGATATAAGACAGATATAAATGGGATTCATATGCAGAAGCATTGACACACACATTTACTGAAAAGGAGAGTGCATCGTTGACTTTCAGGTCCTGCGGCTTCACTTGTGCACAAGTGTGCATTTTTTTTTTTTCATATCTCATGCTAACCAGGGAACATGCACTCATTTTCTGGAATGTTACTCAAGCAACTTCATGCTAGTTTCCTCTCTTCTCCACATGCAGGGTCCAAATGCCATTCGTGCAACATTCGACCTTCAGGGCCACTGCTGCATTCTCAGCTCAGTGACAAGATGAAAGTTCACATCTTCCCCAAACACAGAAAAAGGGGAGACACAACAGCATTCGGACTGAACCAATGATTCCCAACAAAGGTCAGACCCTGACTGTGCTGTTTTGGTGTGTTGAAATGCCACACACATGAGCTTGGTACTTATATATACTGATGGATCACTTATTCCTTACATCTGAACTCATCAGGAACATCCAACAACTTCAAGTTGTGAGAGGAGAACTTCTAAATCACAACTTCCCACATTTTGTCACTGTGAGAGCTCAGTTAGCACATGCTCAGAGTCAGGAGTCTGACATTACAGCCATGCAGAGGTTTATTTCCAATACACATGCATCTGTGCGCAAGCTCATCTCAGGAGTTTCAGAATTTCCACACTGAATTAGTTTAATTCAAACAAAATCCTGTCCTGCACTTTCAGCCTCATATACACATCCAGTCAGGCCTCTTTCACTGACGACAGAAAGACATTGCTCACATGTATCCAAAAAACTGACTGGTGCAATAACACCTTAGGAGGGCAGTGGTGAGTAAAGTTTGGATGAAGCAAGAAAGCTAAACAGCCAGTTTGGTTACTCTAGGCTTTTACTTTAACAGCATATAACAAACAAAATGACAGAACATTAATCACAAATATTTATGTAGCAATTTAAAATGTTATGATCATACCAGGCCTATTTATTTAACAGAATAATGTTTTATTGAAACTACAGTACTGCTCTTATTTCTTATTTCACTGCTCTTAGAAATTGGTCAGAAAAAAAGTCACATTCTAGAAATGTTCAATGCAATCTGCGGTATGTAGGTAGATATAGCAAAGATAGTTTGAGAAAAACTGTCATTCCAGGTCTTCTAAAAAGCCTTCATACAATACAAGCAGGAGCTGGAGGTCTGTCAGCTGGTAAACAGTTATAACAGATCTCTTTAATACAAGATGAAATATATTTTACTATGGCTGTTATGAGCTTCAGATAAAACATTAAATGTTTTACAAGCATCAGGTTTCTGTAATTTATCTAAATTGTCCAAAAAAAATGCTATTAGCTTGCCGGGAAAAAAAAACCTACTACAATCTCATGCAGGGCAGGTTCTATTATATCTTTAATTAATTTTGCTTTGGAACTAACATTACACTCTAAAATACTAGCCCACTCATATTTTTTTCTCTTGTTGTTTTCTTTTAGGTTTAGTCATTCTGTTGCTGCACTTACAACTTGCTATTTCACTACTTTTACACCATCCAACATATTTCAAATCTACTCAATATTTTTTTCAAGGCATCTGAGATTACATTGTTTAGCACATTTTGCTGTTGTTGCTATTAAAGTTTTTTGCATTTTGCAAATGAAGAAACGTGCAGTAGCACTGTTGTCAAGTGGATAGTTTTTTTTTAAAACATCAATGGATAGTTGTTTTTTTTTAAACTGTTTTCAGAAGTATACAGATTCGTGCAGATGAGGCCAGACACAAGATGCTTTCGCTAAGCTCTGAAATCCCAGGGCAGAAACCTCCACTACTGCAGTGAAACTCTGTAAAACGCTCAATAATCCTCCTCTCCACGCCGGAGAAGCATCTCTATGACAACCTAATACACTCATCTCCGCATAGACAGGGAAGCCTGCCGGTTGTCATGACAACATGCTGTTGAATTCATGGTAGATTACTGTGCAATGGGCTTAATTATGCGATAAATGTAATCTATCAGTGAGGACATACTGTATGACTTCCAGGAACGCCTCTGATTTTTACAGCCCTTTATTCAGATTTATTATCCACAGGTTTTTTTTTTACAAAGCCTCTCCGCTGAGTTCACATCAGTGCTTCTTTAGAACGCCGCAACACCATGTGTCCTGAAACCCCGATAAACAGCCAAGCACAAATTCCGCAGTCATACAGAATTCTGCAGTGTTCGCTTGGCAACACTATACATTTAAAAGTTTAGGGATTCCTGATCATCTGCTGCTTATTCAAATAATAAATTTCCTTTCAGGAAAGCTATATGTTAGGTGTCGGACCATGGCTATGAGAATTTGACTGCATTCGGCCCAAGAGCATTGGTTGAGGTCAGGTACTTGTGTTCTGAATCACAAATGCGAATTCAACTCATCCCAAAGGTGTTAGATGGAGCTCCATCACTTCAGAGAATGCAGTTCCTCCGCTCCACAGCTCTATACACCTCTGAATGACATTGTGATGATTATTTCATGTAAAGCTGAGCACGGAATGTCTGGATCATTCCCAATGACTGGCAGGTGCATGTTTGATGCATCTAAGCAAATACATACTGACATTATCACCCAAAAGAAACACGGCGGCAAGCCGTGAACTGACTTTTCTAAACTTTATCAAATTAAGTGTTATCTTCAGGATTCCTCAGGATGTTTCATCACTTCAAGTATCTTTTTGGCAACAATCACAAAACCTCACTTCAACCACACATCCGTGGAGCTTCACCCCTGTGAAGGCATGACATTTCTGAAATCACGTGACCATATTCAGACTGCATTGAGGATATTTCAAACACAGAAACATAAAACAAAATCATACACTCAAAAGATATTTTGCCTACACACAAACCGAACATACACTGTTTGTGTGTAGGCATACATGTTGGGGAGAAACAAATGTTCCATTAGGAGGGCAACTTGTCAGGTCAAACTTTTACATAGCAAAAATATACTAAAATATTATTAGAGACGTATATTATGATTATGAGGCAGAGATATGCCTGATGCATTCAGTTTCTAAGTAGTACAGAATCACTAAACAAGAACAAATCAAATCTTGTTCCACTACACCGAGTGTGATGTGTGTGTAGATGAATGGGTGTGTCATTGCAGACACTTAACATGCCAGCTCTAAGCTAACATGCTCTTAGTTAATAAATTATCCCCAAGTTATTACCAAATATAAACATATAGCCTCAAGCTAAGACACTTTGCGCAAGCTGATGTTAATCCTGAGCTAAAACACTAGCCCCTGGCTAGAGCATTAACCTCAAGGTAAAACACACCGCAAGCTAACACACTACAAGGAGTTATGTTCAAGTTATGACACATCCGTTCCTACAACAGTTATGTAACCCGAATTTTGGTGTAAGCTGAAATACACCCAAGCCTCAGTCACCTACCTGACCTAACACAGCAGTAAAATCATAATCTAGAACATTAAAACAGAATTAGGCCACAGAAAAAGGAAAGGGACATAAATATACTGTACTTGTACACTGTACTGTAGTAGCATGACAAAATGGGTTTAAAAACACTTGCGCTTTTAACGGTCTAAAATGGAGTTGGGGCGTACTGGGGGATGCCAACTCTCTCACTCACACACCTCTCTCTCACTCACACATATTCTGCAAATTTTTCCACTGCATGCTACCAAACTAGTTATGGGAGTATGCATTGTAAACTCGAAACATTGTATGTCGAGACTGTTGTATCTCAAGGACCCCCTCAATCGAAGACACCTGAAGCTAAGATACTCATCAATAGCTGATAAGTTAGTCCTGAGCTAACACACTAGCTCCAACATAACACATTATCTGAGTAACCCCAGGTTAATATATGTTTACAATAAGTGCTCCCCTTGTATTTACCTTTTCATTGCTTGTATAAAGTGTTAAAACACTTAATGTAAAGTAAGCAGTATAAAGATGAGAACTATTTCTGGCTCCTGTTGTTATTTGACACCCTGCAATGTGTACAAATTCACACCTCCAGACTCCGAACACAGTCACGTGACCTAAACCAGTTTCATGCCACCCCAGGCTTGAATTATCCCCAGAGCTGTAAAGAATGTTCGCTCCCTTCATGAAACTGATGACCTTAAACCAGTCTGGTCACCTTCACTTACTACCAAACACCTGTCTGACTAAAGACACAAAACCTTGACAGACACAAAGCCCCTTCCAGCTTGAGAAACAGAGACTCTGAGACAGTGCAGATGTTAGTAGTGTTAGCATGTAAGCATCCATGTAAAGGGAGGACAGGCAAAGCTGGACTCTGACCACTTACTCTGAAGACATAAAAGAGGACATGGGCCCGACCTCCTTTGCCTTCTGCAGTGCATGCTTCTGATTAAAAGCTTCCTCCTCCTCCTCCTCATCCTGGAGGATAAACAAAGGCAAAACTGCGTAAAAACAAAACTTGGCAGTTATATTATTTCATGACCAGAAAGATTGTCACAATTTCAGCACTTTGGTGTTCTTTGCATAGGGCCAGCTTAGTTCAACTCTGGCTTGCTCTTTGAATGCTGCATCACTGAACATGAAATGTTAAAGAGCACAGATTTGCTCATTAAAAACTTGTTTTAGACCTGAAGCAGAGCACCAACTCAATACGGTACAATATTTCTATAAAAAAGCTAGTCATCGATACTACTATTGTGGTGGACATCACAGAGTCTTGCATGACTTTGTGTAAAGCACCTTGAGCAACATGGAGAAGGACTGTTCCTTCTTTATAGGCTGAATGGTTTGGAACTTGTTGAAGGCCATACCTTTGTGAGCTCTTGTGCATTGGCTAAATTGTCAACAGCGATGGCCAAGAAGACATTGAGGAGTGTGTCTGGCAGTTTGGTCAAGGGTTAATATGTGATTGCTCATGCTTTAAAGTATCAAATAGGCATTAGCAATATTCAAACCTGAAAATATCCAGGACAGATTCCTGTTGGAACACCAACAGATCTGCAGTTAAACCACAAACAATATGAGTAAAAGGCACTATATCTTACATGAAGGACCACTTATACAATTTATGTGCCATTTTCCAACCTCCTTAAAAACAAATGGTGCATTTAAGGCTGATATTTAAATGAGCAATGTTAGGATTGGCTACCTTGTATTCTGGCTCATTCAAATACAACACACATTCATACAAATGAAAGATGCCTTATAACGTAATTGTTAATGATCTGGGCTGAGATGCTATAGACTGAAAAGGCAGGTTTATATGAATGTGTTTGTTTCCACATGTGGACAGGGGGAGTGAACAGTTTGTTTTGAAACTTTAACAATTTTTACACATTTTTTCAAACCTTTCTTAGACAAATCTGTGGAAAATTCAGTTCGCAGTTTTAAAATTTGATTGCCAATGAACCTAAAGTGGACCTTTTAACACAAACCCTCTCACCCCGCTTGTCTGTGAACCCCCTTTGACATAATGCAGTAAAAGAATGAAATGACTGAATCATTCATGAATCATTCATTTGTCTGCAAGAAAGATACAGTTTCCAAATAGTGTGAGGACAATGAAGTAAATGGAGGACCACATTCCAGTCTTGACTCCACCCTGGGAGCGAATGCCGTCGTACATCACCTCATTCCAGTCTTCACCTGTTAGAATCTGGAGGCAGAGGAAAAGATACAATATCCATAAAAAAGTCTGAGGGACTATATGCTATTTTGACAGTACTCGTAAAGATTAACCACTTAAGCCCCCAACAGAGACCCATTCACTGATTGAGATACATTGTCAAGACCTACTGAACCTGCCACTGTTCTTTTATCATCCTGCACCTGGTTTGATTCCTACCTGGAACACTGTCATGATGGCAGCTGGAAATGTATCAAAGTTTGTGGGAGTATAATCCTCGAAGGTGAACCTACAAGGGAAAAGGAGAGCCGTGAGTGGCGCCTGTGTACCTGCATCATTCATAATGACTGGCAGATGCCTAACAGCCTGAATAAAAGATTGTTTGCTTTACTCCATTCAGTTGCCTATAGAAACTCACTCATCCATAGAACCTCAGGTGTTTGCTGCTCTTCTTTTATCTTTCAGATAGAGACTCCATTCATTACACTTTCATCATGGTATTCACTGCTGTCTATGAGAGTGATAATAGAAAACAATACCTATTTATAAGAGTCGTGCGTTTTTGTATAACAGCAGCTGTTACGCAGCCTTCCAGTGGGTTTATAAAGCCACTCCTAACTTAACACTCTTACCAACTATATACTGTTAAACATAGTAACCACCCTCCAACACACACAAACACACACACACACACACATACACACACAGCTCAGTCTCACCGGCCTCCAAACAGCTGCATCCCTAGCAGGGCAAAGACAACAATAAAAAGGAAGAGGAGGAACAGAAGGCTGATGATGGATTTCATGGAGTTCATCAGAGACACCACCAGATTTCTCAACGATGCCCAGTACCTAAAAGCAAAAAAACACATAGAAACTTTACTCAAGGTACCTTTACACCTAACAACGCTACACACAGAACTATACAAGACACAGACATTTGTGCTTTATTAGCAAACTTACATGCAGTATGTTTACATGACCTTTGCATACGACAACTTTACAAACAGCTTGTTTCGATATTCTCAAACACACAGTACCTTTTTGCACAGAAACTTTGTACTACATTTACTATATTCACTACATTTACACACAACTTGTCACATAAACACAGCCACTCAGTACATTACAAACTTTAAGAGGGGTACATTATTGTGTTCTGAAGTACTTTATAATTCTAGTCTAGAAAAGTGCTTTACAGTCTAGAAAAGTGTTTACATTTCTGTAAGGTAAGAGAAGATAAACCACAAGTGGGAAATTTGCATTGTTATGGCAGAACAAAACAATAGATTAAAAGTTATACAACAAAACAGGATGAAATAAAAAATACACTGTACAACTAATATAAAAACTATAAATTAGGGCTGGGAAAGTTAACGCGTTATTATCGCGTTAACGCATTATTTACTTAACTCCGACAATTATTTTATCGCGCATTAACGCAGGTTTTTTAAATCCTTTTATTTTGAAAGTCGGTGTTTTCACCGAAGTAACGCGAGCAGCGGCGGACTGGGACTTTCTTTACAAGGTTGGGTTTTCGCATCTCGGCCGCATCTTGGGCCTTTTTGCTGAACGCACATATTGCCAGTCCGCCCCTGAACAC
>JBBJLR010000018.1:16959710-16974009 GCA_037577145.1 Brachypetersius gabonensis
TGAGACTTTTCATTTCTTTGTCATTGGACAAACTTACAAAATCCGCGAGGGGTCAAATAATTATTTCCTCCACTGTACCTTTGACGTATATCTAGTAGTGTTTTGCAGTCTAACTGGTTACATTGTGAGAGGAGAGTGTTGATTACAGCAGTGTTTTTATATTTAACATTAAATAAGATGTGATTCAGGTGATCACTAATCAGTACCTCATGAAACAGAATGAGGTGCTTGTGTAGGAATTTAACAAACACTGGAATGGAATGGTTGTCATACTGATAGAGATGCTGATTTTAAAATGAATTGCAGAGGGCAGAGTGTTTGCGTTAAGTGCTTCTTTATTTCCTGAGCTGTATATGTATGTTTTTTTTTGCAGGACGCGTGTGTATATGTCTGATCTGGAGTCTGCTCTGCATTATTCTTTGCGCGTGGAACTTTCTGCTCACAGCACAATCGGCGGAAACAATCTGACAGCACTTAAAAACTACATCTCTGTACTGACCAAGGTGAGTCTCACTCACACAAACAAACACAAAATACATCCTAAAAACTCAAACATTTAGTTAGAGAAAAACCGAGAGGCATTGAACAAACAATTCCCTGCCAACTTTTAACCATGTTGGAGTGAAAATTGTGCTTTGTTGTTGCGTAGCAATCAGTAGCGCAGAACATCTTATCAAGGAAAGAACGGATTCTACCTAATATCATCGTATCTTAAAAGTCAATGTCCCACAGTCCGTGAATAAAGTGAAGAAGGAAATATGTTCGATATTGCAACAAGATGATCCAAAACGTACATCACTTGAAATGAAAAATTAAGTTTTTGAAATGCCCTTCACTGTTTAACAAGCTAGTCATGCAAGATGATATTTCTGAACTAGAAGCATTCTGTCTAAATTGGTCTTAGTAGGCACTGAATTTAGGCAATTATTTTGATCTTAATATGTTAAACATTTTTCAAAATCTGAAGTTAATTCATTTATTTAAGCTTGTTTCATGCAGAACTTGGGTTAAGCTTTCATTCAGAAAATAAAATCATAATTATGGGGTGCCCTGAGTCAAGTCTGGTCTCAGATTTGCAAATGAATTTTTAAAAAAATAAGGAGAACTTTGTTTTTTGTTGTTGGTGGTGGTGTTTTTACCATCATAAATATTTGGATCAGTCAAACAGAGTAAAACAGTTTATCCTCTGTGTTTAACATGAAATCTGTATTCAGATAAATTCATGAAATCTTCCTGGATCAGTGACTGCAGGTCTGTAGTACGTCTGTCTGACCACAAGGGGGAGGGAGAGACATTAAACTGACTGAACTCAGACAGGCCATGTCTACATTATTTACATACACATAGCTTAGCAGCCATTGCGTCTAGAAACCTGTACGTTTCTAAACAACTAACAAAATATAAACATTAAAAACGAGATTTTTTTTAATTATTACTGCTTTTGTTTGTTTGCATGTTTTCCTAAAGATGGCGTAAACACATATATGATATACAGTACACCCAAATAATTAAACTACTGTCAAGTGAAGTGCATAACAGTGTTTATCTCATTACAGTGGCACCTCTCAAGAGGGAAGATGTATAAGACAGCAAGTGAACAGTCAGTGCTTGAAGTGTTGGAAGCATAAGAATGTAAGCAGCTTTGACAAGGGTACAATTTTTACTTATGAGTCCCCAGATCTCATTGTTGCCACAGAAGAGTTAGGTTTCAGAATACACAATGCATCAAGTCTTGCTGTGTATGGAGCTACATAGCTGCAGACTTGTCAGTGTGCCCTTGCTGACCTTTACAACGGGAAAGTGAACATCAGAACTGGACCATGGAGATGGTGGCCTGGTCTGATGGTTCACATTTTATTTTACATCATGTCCATGTCTGGGTGTGTGCTTCACTTACCTGGAGATGGCATCAGGATGGAACTTAGGAAAGAAGGGAAGCTGCATTTGAGTAGATTAAGGCCTAGCGGTAGTTTCAGCCACTCAGCATTCAGCCTCATTGTGTACTAATCACTGACCTCATCATCTGTAATCATCTGCACCTGTTTCTTCACTGGTTTATGGCTTATATTAGATGTCTTTGTTATGCTTGAATGATTCATATGTAAGGCAGTGTGTGGCTTAACAAACAAACATTCTCCGAGACTGGTCAGGTACAGGGGCTGGACTGAAAATGAGTCCCGCAGGAAGCCTGGAGAGCTGTTCCTCAGGGCTACATTGCAAATGCAAGAAAGTTTGGCTTCTTGGAAGCAAAATACCAAGAAATGATTGTACTGCATTTGGTGTCTTGGGTGTTTCACTCATGCAGATCACTGGGTGGATCTGTGGTGGAACGAAACAAATTATTTAAAAAAAATATAATGGTTCTGGCACCCATGCATACAGGGCATCTCAAGCCACAGTTATTTAATTGTTACTTCTAGGTTATAACACCCCCTCACACATTTCTCCAGTGCTGTAGGTGACAAAATAAAATCAGCAACAGAGCAGTTTGGGTCTGAGTGCCTGGTCGAGTGTGGTTGGGATCAGGGACTGTGCTGCCTCGTACCCTTGGGTTAGCTTCTAAATGCTTTGCGTTGAGGTGATATTTTAGATTTGATGCACTCTGAAGGTACGAAAATTCCTATTCCATAAAGTGCAGAGAACGATACTGCTACCAGCTGCTCCTTCTGTTAGTTTTTTAAACATAAACTTAACACTCACTGGGCCAAGCAATGAAACGTCACTTTCCTTTATAGGTCAGTATAAATGATCTGTCTTTAACTACAGTGTACACTTTACAGTGTTTTTTGGGTACTATACCTCCATACAGGTCATATGTACTACAAACAGCCCATTTTAATGCATTGTTAACACGTATATCAGTCCTAAAGGCAACATCCAGGTCGTCCCACCCCTATAGCTGATGACCAAAGTTGGGAAAATGAATCTCTTGATAGAATGTCCTGCCTACTGCTAGGATTATCTGAACCTGGCTTGCTAGTGGTGGCACAATTTTTCGGTGCTGATTAAACATTAAAATATCCTCTTTTCCGTCATTAATTTACCTGCAGCATGAACGAACCTTCATAACGAAAAGAGCATAGAAAAGAGCAGCTTTTCCAATTGTGTTTAAAAACGAACAAAAGGAAAGTTTCAAGTTTTTTATGACCTCTCCAATCCATACTTACCTAAATGACATATATATGTCGATTCTCTGAATAACCATATAGGTGCAAATATTGAACTGAACAGCTTTGCTTTAGTTTTTAAGAACTGTTGACAATATTTCTCCTATTTTCCAAATAAAAATATTGTTCTTTAAAGCATAATTGTAAAGGAAATGGCAAAACATCAAAATAAGAGAAATTATAGTGTTTACAAAACGTGAATAATAATAATAAAAAAAAAATCTCTTGTTCACTCTTAAATAAAATGTCAATAATTACCTCTGACATACTTCAAAGATATAATATACATATATATTCACACACATCGTAATGCTATACAAATGAGGGTTATGAATTAATAAGGTCTTAAGTATCAGCACTAACATTTGATCTTTGATGAATCATGCAGTTGTGTTCTGGCTGCCTTGTTTGCGCTGAACCGGTCCACACATCCAGGTGGAAGAGAGCAGCCAAATAACAAATGCGCATGGCTATAAAAATAGGCATAGTCATAAACATGCTCGTCAGCATAAATAACGTTTGCAGGTGGAGCAGCCCGACATTTTCCCCCCATGCAGGGAGGAAAATGACTCGAGTGCATTTCATTTTTTCCCCTCAGCCTCAGTGTTACAAAACATGTTGAACTGCAGGATGTGGATTTGTATGGAGCTGAACATGTATTTGAGGATTAGGCGCGTGGCTCTTGAATGCACGAGAGCATTAGAAAGAGGGTTTTTCGGGATTACCGTCTCTGTTCTGCTTTCTTAAAAGAGATTCCCCCTCCCACCAGGATGGAGAGAATTAAACTAGGAATTATGGGGCAGCTTGAGGCCTGAATCCAGCCATGACTCGAGCACTAAGCACTGCGTTTAAGATTAGCTAGAACAGGTAGCAAATTTGGACGTTTAACTACATCTTGATAATGACTGGTGGCTTACCTGTATACATCAACATCATTTTAGTGACAATTCAGTCACATCAGATCCATTTGTTGCCGTTTCTGTAGTTAAAACTTTTATATGGCTTACATTTCTGTGACATATTTCATTCATGGAAATTTTTGAAATTTTTAACTAATTATCGGGGGTGCGGGTTAAGGCAAGGAACTTGACTTGAACCCTTTAATATTATAATTTTTTTTGTGTGTGAATGTGTAAATGACCCATTTCCCATACAACTCTTGTCTGTTCTACCAGCGAAACTGGTCCTAGTCCTAGAAATAGCTCTTCCCTGCACTTTCTAGAGGGTCCCCTGCTTAACTAATGAGCTCATTTACAAACCTGTCCTGGTTAAAAACGCAACAGCATGGAGCATCAGGATTGAGAGCCACTGTTTAAGAAAATTAATCATTACTGCACAGATCATCAAATTATAAGATGTACAATGGGATGTTGCTTTTTGCTTTCTTAGCAGATTGTTGTGATTCTATAGGATCAACATGATATTGTTCTACATTTAAATGTAGTTCATACTTTTAAAATTCTACAGCCATCATTTTCTGTGCTGCTTAAATGTTATTCATCATTAATACACATCATTATTATGAAATTAGTGACATTTACTTTTTCATTTTCATTCTGTATCAACAGGCTTTAGTCCTAGTTCTAGTGCATTTCTGACATTTTCAAAGGTGAGACCATAATAATGCAGAAATGTAAAGGGAGACTGTACTCACAACACAGTCAAATTCAAATGATGATTATAAACGAGGGACTGCATTAAACTAAGGTTGCATGCATGTTAATGTTAAACAAGCACACATGGAGAAACATGAAGACCTCAATTCCCTAAGCCTTTAAAGCGTATGTAAGAATTTTTTGAAACTTTCACATGAGCCTAAAAGCGAAGTTTATTGGCTGTGGATTAAGAACATATCTTCCTAGTGCATATGCATTTGAGGGGTGGGTTGCAAAAAAAGCAGTGAAAGTATTACATGTGTGACTGGTTACATGTTTCACTTGATATGCTAAAGTGTAAGCAACTTATGGGGGGTTCACTTAACACTAGCATCTTTTTATCAAAACATTCATTTTTTGTTTTGTTTTGAACTGTTTTACTGTGCCTTTTTTAAACCTGCACAAGTGCGCGACCACTGAGCAGCGCTGTGCACAATATCTGCGAACGTCCTTACAGTGCTGACAACACCATAGTGCTCGGCCCCCTGCATTGCTGCTTTTCACTCTAACAAGCTCTGGACTGCTGTCGCAAACAAAGCCTATTGTCTGGGGGGGTGGTGGCGAAGGGGCTCCCAGTGGTAGCAGGGGAGCTGTTTAGGCAGCTTTTACACGGCTGACCTGCATATTGCTCCCAGAGGGCCGTGGAGGACAGATTAAGCGGAGCTCCTTCAGCCACGGCCAACAGATGCATTCTCCCTCCACAGAGACGCACTACAGTTTCTCAAGTGCTGATACTAATCGGATTTTGGATGACATATTGCTGGGGTGAAGTGGATTGTCATGGTCCAGCGGGAGGGCGAGGGGGTGTGGACTGGTTGCTGAGGGCTGGCGGTGGTTGTATATTGGCTAGGTGCTACTGGCCATCAGCTAAACAAAAAATATAGAAAGATTATGCATTTTTCTGCCTTGCTCTAAATGTAGTCATTCAGCACCTCCAGCTATCTAACGCTCTTAATTCATCATACATCTGCCTCAAATCATGCCGAGGTGTTGAGTAATCTCAAATAGACTTGCTTATGTTTTGGCTAAAGAGTTGCAATAATTTATGGTATATACTGAACAATCCACAGTAGACACTGAATATATCGTTTTGAGATGCACTGACTTGTGCATGTAAGGCTGGGTCAAAAAAATATCATTTTACAAAACACAGTACAAATCAAATTTTAGGTTTTTTAAACAAGTCTCAACTGATCATTTTCAGTGACAAAACAATAACAGCACATTTAAATTAAGGCTAAATAACCGTTAGCGGTGGGTTGCTTGACCTTGTATGTCCAAAACCGTAGCATTACAGAGAGAGGAAAAACTTTCTTAACTCATAATGGATGGTAATGTCGACTGTTATCACTGCACCATTTATTATGAAATGCTCACACAAGCTAGTGTTTTCAGTTTATGTAGATAACAATAAAACAAGATTAGCTGCCTGGTTGTTGTTGTTTTATATATAATTGGTACAAATGTGTCTTATGTGATCTATTCCGTTAAGTGTTCTGACCATACACTCAGAAACCCAGTCCTGAAACATTGTCACTAGTTGTAGGGATTAAGGTTAGGCTAAGTTGAATGTTTTTGTCTCAGATTTACTAAACAGATTAATTGGAATGTGCTTAGATTTATTTCAAAACCTCAATTTGCTGATATGAGATGCTGGTCTAGGTTATGAGCATCCTTGAATGAACATGTGTGTGCTTTGATTAAAATGCAATGTAATTCAGAGATGCAGCCATTGATGTGTGCGCGTGTTTAGATTTCAACAATGCCTTTTGTCTAGGCAATCCTATTTGATCTGCTGCTTCACCCAGAAGGCTGCAGATGTGCTTTCCTACGTGCTAGAAGCTCTCCAAATGTAGGAAGACGTGTGTCTTGTTGCCCTGATTGACTTTTTTGCTCCCATGAATACACCACAGGCTGTGCTGCTGGTGTGTGCGGGTGTGCGTGGGGTGCTGGGGTTAAGTAAATCTCCACAGGGCCTTTTTAAGCGAGCTGCTGGAATGGCGATCCTGTTAGCACTGATGAACAGAAGCAGATGGCGGCCACAAAATTGAAAAGACTCTGCGGCACAAATCAACCAAACACACCTCTGGGATTCCCAAGCGCTCGGCCGCGTGAGCATGTTTGGGTCTCACCATGTGTTGGCAGTGTGTCCTTACTGCAGGACAGGAAAAGAGAGGTCAGCAGCACTGGTGCTAATCTCTCATTCATTCTTAACCACATATTACTTGTAGTAAAAGTGACCATTCTGTCATATGTGAACACACTACAGCACAAAACCCTTCTTCTGTATTAAACTGATTTACCAAGTGAAGCAGTGGGCTGTCAGGAACCCAGCACCCAGGGAGCAGTGTGTGGGGACAGTACCCTTCTCAGGGTACCTTGGAGGTGCTTAGCAGTCTTGGGAATCGAACCCACAGCTTCCTGATCGCAGGGCGAATGCTTGAACCACTACTCTACCAGCTGGCCTAACACACACAATCAAACTGATGGCGAATGTTCAGAGGCAGTTCCCTGATCAGAATCTCTTTTTAATTCCAAATGATCTTATTTTCTTTGTGGACTCACAAAAACATATCAACTTAAAGCTTAAAGCTAAAGTTTAATTGAAAGAAAACTTATATCATACATGTGGATATTCTATGTGGACTCAAAGTATTGGGACATCTTACCATTCCACCTACAGGGACTTTAATGCCATTGGATTCAAAAACACAGAATTTTATATGGAGTATGTCTGCCTATTGCAGCTATTCCACTCTTCTGGGAAGACTTTCCACAAGATTTTCTGTGGTGTCAGGTTGAGGTCAGGGCCTTTTCTGGGTCTTTTTCCTGCTTCATATAAAAGGTGCAAATTGCTTAGGATATTTCAGAAGAAGCCAGAGCCTCCCCAAAGTTCCGACACTTGTATCTGTAATGATAATGTGGAAAAGTGTAGTGAGGCTTATTGTTGTGGGATTATTCTGTGTGTGTGTGTGTGTGCGTGTGTGTGCACTTGATGTCATGCTAATGGAAATAACTGAAGGCTCATTTTCCCCCAAACTCTTTGTGTTTAACTCCAACTGAGTCATGTTGTCTCCATAGTAGCATTCTGCTCTTCAGAGTACAGGGATTAAGCACATGGTTTCTTTTCTTTAGCAGAGCCAGAAATCCTGTGATCTGTTTGTTCCATCACTGCCCTACATGTTGAATTTAGAATCATTTTTCCAGAGTTTGGAATCAAGGTTGTCAATAATATTTTAATATACATAAAATATATAACTAGATTCCACAGGAAAATGTGAAGTGTTTGCTTGGTTGCTATAAAACCATTGTTTGGAGATACCTGCTTTTTTTTTATAACTGAGCTGAGCTTTCATGTCTTGAAGTCTGTTTATGTGTCTGCCGTCTGTTGTGCTCCACATTTGCGTTTTTTAGCATTTTGTTCCTGTCTGGCTGTCTTAGCCATAATGTCACAGACTCTCTCTTTCTCTGACACAATTTTTGAGGCAACTTGATTGTCAGATCTCTCCCTCCATATGGTACATTATCGATTTTTGAAATGTGCAGAATGTTCAGTAGCTGGCCCTAAATGACTTAAGAAAACTGTACCACATCAAGAAAGACGTTCTAATAAAATTCATATGCAAGAAACTGAAACAATGTTTAGGTAGGTGGAATATGTCAAAGTAACATCCATGTGAACGCAACACAAGGTTTACAAGCAGATCGTTGCCCAGAGCATCACACTGCTTCCACCAGCATGCCTTCATCTCATAGTGCATCTCTTCCCCAGGTACATTACATAAGAACACCCGTTGTCCACATCCGACTGGTCCAGTTCTGACGTCATTGGTGGGGGACAGGGATCATAGTGGACACACTGACCTGTCAGAGACTGTCAGAGACTACACAGCCCCAAACACATCAAGCTGTGATGCATTTTCACACCTTTATTTTTCAATTTGAGCTACAGTAAGATTGTTTTTTTACTTTTATTCTGTGTATAAAAACGCTGTACGACAGGCCAAAGTCCACTGGACACTTGCTGTGTCTGCTGGCTGCGTGGATGTATGCTGGCAGGCTGCAAGACTAAACGCCCGAACATACTGCAGCAACGTCGTATCAAGAAGCATCTTGTGCAAAACTGGGCACACAACCCTTATAGATATAGCCAGGTAGCCGCCGTTCTAGTGTTAAATTATTATTTATTTTCCAAAGCCACAAGGAGCCGCAACATAACGATGAAAGAGCCGCGGGTTGCCGACCCCTGAGCTAGCCTTTTCTCCCTATATGCATCAGTGAGCCTTGAGCGCTTGTTGGCGTTTCACCAAATGTCCTTTCTTGAACCACTTTTGATGAATAATAATAACTGTGTACTTATACTGCATAATATGTCATTGTATAGAGATGATCAGTGTTAATCACAAGTGTCAACGGTTTCAATCTTGTGATGATGAAATGCATAAAGCATTATGAAGTTTTTGAATGGCAGTGTTTGAGCATATGGAAAAATTGTAGGTTTGTCTTTGCAGGTATGTGGTTTAGTAGACTGTGACATTAAGGTTTACCAAAGTCTGTGTTGGCTAAAATTCTGCCTGCTTGATTTCGTCATACTGTAAACACCATGCTGCTAGTTATGGATCCCAAATGCCCAATGCCTCACTGAGACAGTCTAATCTCTTCAAAATCTTCAATGTTTGTTTCCGCTCAGTTGTAAGGTGTTGAGCTTAGAGATAAAGCTTCACTTAACAGATGACTTATCATGATCAATGATCTGTTTTGTGTGTGTCAGTATTTTCCAGGCAGGCCTGCAGTAAAAGATGCTTTGAAGGCTGTGAACAACTGGCTCCAGCAGCAGAGTAAAACAGAAATTTCATATAGTGACTTCAGAACAGCGCTGGACAGCACAGTGGTGGTAAGAACAGAGCAGCTCTTACCCAATAACTCTATTCCGATACTTATCCAACAGCTCTATACATATTTCCGTCGACAGCAATCCCAGCCAGCTGCTATATTGCAACAAATGTGCATCACTTTTATCTCAACCCTCTCTTTCCCAAAGTTCGACCAACAGCTCTTATGCTGATAATCATCCAGCATCTCTATTCTAATATTGAACCAATAATATTGACCAACAACCTTAATCCAGTGGTCATCGACCAGCTTTGTCCCATCCCTCAACCAACATCTCTACCTCAACACTTGACCAACGGCTCTGTCCCAATACTTATACAACTTCACTATTCTAATACTTATACAACTTCAGTATGCCAGTACTCAATCAACAACTCCATCCCAACAGCTGAACCCCCACATTCAGCAAACCTCTGTGCCAACACTCCTCTAGCACCTTTATCCCAGTGCCAGACCTGCAACAAATATTCAGTAAAGTCAAACTGATAAATCAGACAATTAGAATAAAATATATGAGAGCTGTGAACACATTCAGATAACTATTTCTAGCATATTGATGAAAGTACACATTTCTGTGCACCATTCGTTGGGAACAAACATTTATCAGCCTAAATGCTAGCTAGTCAGCAGGAGCAAGCAGCTCTGCACACCATGACATTTACATTTAAGGCATTTAGTGGATGCTCTTATCCAGAGCAATGTATACTAGTGCTCAGGTAGCCCACATAAGTAAGGAAAGCATGGAGTTAAGAGGGTACATGCGCAATGTTTTTTTTTTTTTAAATAAATATGTGGCCCGATCTTCCGTAATGAGTCAGAAGTCGGCGTTCTATTTATTGAGATACGGGCTGATTATGTTGAAAAGTATCAAAAATATTGATTTTTCTTTTTTGGTCTTATATGAAAGAAAAGGTCTTCAAAATTAATCTCTCAAAGTTTCATCATGGAAATAATTGCAAAAATGTACTTAAATGACTATTTAATCTAAAAATATCTAAAAATAAGTTTAATCCAAAATAAGTTTTGTTTTCGCCTTTCCTCTGAAATGTCACGATCTCAGCTGTCCAAGTATAGGAAGCCCTGTTCACAGCCTTGTGCCCGGCTACCCGACTCATTTTGCCAGATCAGGTCACATATAGGGAAAAAGAAATGTGTAAGCAACATTGATCCTATCACTCAAATATTACTGTGGTTGTAAGTCCATCATATAAAAGTAGATGGCAGTTTGCATGTTAAGTGACAAAATCCCTAAGATTCTCTGTAGTAGTCAGTAGCAAGTCTGGTAGAAAATAGTGTTTGTTAAAAGACCTGCTTCCATGTTCAAAGGAACTCTTTGTTATTACCGGAATGGGTTAAGAACCCATAATAAAAAAAATATTCAGACTTTCCTTTTACTTGTAGAAGACAAGATCATCAAATGAATTTATGTTTTCAGTCATTGGTGTGAAACAGGTTGAGCTTTTCTTGCCCTTATAGACTGCACTGCAAAAATGCTCAGTTTCTCAGGCTTGCTTTTATAGGTGCAAGTATTGAACTGAACAGGTTTTAAGAACTGCTGACAATATTTCTAAATTTAAAAAATGTTCTTTAAAGTATAATTTAAATAGGAAAGCCTGTACATCAGAATAAGAGGTATGATGCAGTGTTTACTGAACTTGAACAAATCTCTTGTTTGCTCTTAAACAAAATGCCAATAATTAGCTTTGACATACGTCTAGTAGTGTTTTTGCCATCTAACTGGTCACATTGCTTTTCCTCATTAAATAAGACTTGATTCAGGTGATCACTAATCAGTACCTCATGAAGCAGAATGAGGTGCTTATGTAATTTAACAGACACTGGCCTGGAACACGTAGAGAGATGCTGATTCAATCCTAAATTACAGTGGTCTCTTATTTTTTTCCGGAGCTGTGTTTCGTGTTCAGAAAGACAAGAAACACAGTGACAGATGACTCTCAAATAGACAAACGTTTTGAACATATGTGAACATTGTATTTAATTTTGTAAATATCTCACAAAGGTCTGCTAGATTGTTTACTATTATGTTTACAACATAATAGAACAAAAAACACAGTTTACACAAATACACACACACACACACACACACACATACACACACACACACACACACTTACACACACACACACACACACACACACACACACACATTGAATGGAGTGGTCACTTACAGAGATCATTAGGTTTTAGTCAGCTAATCAATGAATCAATGGCTGAGTGGGGACGCATGATGAAGTCCAGTCAGGAAACAGACTAATGCCTCCAATACACAGTCCAGCTCTGGCCAATCAACTCCTGCTTCCTCTGCTGCTCTCTGCAGACTGTAGTGCATACAGTGGCAAAATTAATTAAGAGGCTGGTGAAAGACAAGAGAGTATTTAAACACTGCAGAAAAATGAAGAGGTACTTCTGATCACTGCTGGGTGGATTTTGTGTCTGAGATCATGGAAATGTTTCTCAGGTTTCAGTAGTAAATGCACTGTTGAAGTGTACACTGTAGTGATCTTCTCTGGCTTCATTTAGGGATTGACTGAAAAGGACATTGATTGACTTTAATGACCTGTGAAAGCACAGTTCATTGTGTGTGTGTGTGTTTTAGGGCAGTGATGCAGTCCTCCCTGCAGGTGTGCGGTGGGTTGGTTGTCAGGGCTCTCAGCCTCAATATCGTGGCTATCCCTGTTCCGTCTGGACACTCTTCCATGTCTTGACCGTACAGGCCAAGGCCTCCGAAAGCACAGGTACAATATTAATGAACACACACACAAACCCATTCACCTCTCCTTCATTTAAATAGACACTGCATCTAAAATTAAAAAATGAAACTGCTACTTATGTTTGGAACGTTCATAGGTTCCAGAGATTGTGAACTTCCATGTGTAATGACCGTCCATACCGTCACATCTTACATAGTTCCACAGTCTGTACAGTGAGATTTTCTCTTTAAAGAAAGAGTAAAGAAAGGGTCTGATGGTGCATTTTAATCCTGTATTACAAAAATGATATTAAAGTATTCCTGTGCTAAAAAAATGGCGAATAACAAATGTAGGTAACAAAACAGAAAATCCAAATGGAACTGAGTTTCCTCTCATACCATAAATGTGGTTTCTTTTAGTTTTTTAGTTTGGAGTTGATTCACAAATAAATGATGAAATGTGTTATATATTTGTACTATATTTGTAAAACGTGTTACTAACTTAATATTTTTATTAATTATATTTATGTTAAACTCAAGTATTTAGTGAATTATTATATATAATTGTCAAAACATGTCAATTGTTCAACTTTGTTAAACTTTTAAACTTAATGTCATTTTATCAACTGTGATGTCAGACTATGAACTTTAATAACAGGGACACAAATATCATTTGCTGCTGTGATATCATAAGAAATTTCTCAGAAGTGGCGGCACACAGTAGATGAGTACGTGTGTGAAGGGGTGGAGGTGCGTGTGGGTGTGTGTGTGTGTGTGCGCGCGCACACGTCCCCTAGCAGCCACCCCCCCAATATGTGTGTGTGTGATTGGAGAGGGGGGGTTGGGTGGTACAGAAATTAACAGTATTCCTTCTCTCTCGCCCCTTTGTCTCTCTCTCTCACACACACAAGTGACTGTATTAACCTCCTATACCCCCATCTCATTGCTGCAGAAGGGGTTTAGTTTAGTGGAACTGCAGGGTTAATAAAAGCTCTACTCACTCTTAATCCAGCAACTTACAGTAGGGACTTAGTGTGTTTGTGTGTGTTTGTGTGTGTGTGTCTGTGTGTGTGTGTGTCTGTGTGCATCCTTTGTGTGTGTGTGTGTGTGTGTGTGTTTTTCCATCTGTCTACTGTGATGCCCTGGATTAGCTCTCTGTCCACCAGAAAAATAATCTCAGTTCCACTGAACTGACCCCATACACTCCATTCATGTTGTGTTCATTGTTTATTTATTTAGTTATTTAAACCACAAAGATTTTCCCTCTTCTCCTGGAAAACACTGTTTTCTCATGGGCGATTTATTGTCAGTATCTGTTTGCGTATCCGTAAATCATTTTAAATATCAGTCTAGATATTAAAGGCCTTACTATGTATTAGATTGTCCCAACATATCCCAAATGTTAGATTCTGCCGAATGTTAGGGGCTGTTCTTGAATTAACATTGCCTGCTGTTGACACAGTGATACAGGTGTGAACTACACTGAAGATAGTTTTACCTTTTAAGTAATATTCCAAATATAACGGGGAAGAAGTGGCTCAGAACACAATGCATGGAAACAGTCAGATCAGAGAAATCAGCAACAACCAAAGCCTAAAGACGGATGTTCTGGAGAAACACAGTGTGTTTTTTATTCCTGTCCGCTACATTAGCCTTTAGATTCTTCAGACTTCAGACTTCCATTTGAGTCAGTTGAGTCAGTTCTATAAAAGGTTTGCAACAGTAGTTTAAAGTCATGAACATTAAGAAACAATGTAAAAGTTAATCACAAACATGACGCTATATTTCTCTCTCCCTCTCTCTCTCTCTCTCCCTCTCCCTCTCCCTCTCCCTCTCCCTCTCTCTATCTCTCCCTCTCTCTCTCTCTCTTTTTC
>JBBJLR010000018.1:16981192-16996980 GCA_037577145.1 Brachypetersius gabonensis
TATATATATTCCAACTAGGCTAGGCTATATATAGTCTAGTTATGTTGCTATATCAAGCCAGAAATACCTATAAAAACCCATTAATGTTAAATCCATGGTGTTATTTACTTCACATATAATATTCAACCTACCTAGACTGAATTCAGATCTTGCTTGAGGTTGTGCAGTCTTGTGGATGTGCTTTCGCCATGTTGTTGTCTGAAATGGCTGCGAAGTATCATTTGCTTTATAGCCCACAGTAAGTCACACTGTGGCCTAAACCACATAGACAAATCTGCTACAGCTTCATGAAGACTGTGTTTTGAGCAGTTTGGGAAAGGCTTTGGGGATGAATTTTTATGGAAACGATGTTTGGGTGACTGTTTAGTTCTAGCAAGGTTAGCCTTGCAGCTGTAGTTCTAACCTAACAAAAAATAATCTGACACCATGTTTTTACTGAATGACTGCAACTGGGAAAACTTTTTTTTTAATTTTTCAATGAAATTTTCATGGGTTGTGGTATTTTGTTATACTACTTGGCATGTAGTTGGATGAAATACTTCCACCATGAGAGGACTAGTGGTGTGTTTAGTTTATATCTGTGCCAACAGCTGGAACAGCTGAGTTTTCTTTCTTTTCTTTTCTTTTTTTGAACGAAGTTTTGGCCACCAGTAAGAACGTTTCAGTCTTTGGATGGCGCCGAGTGGTTATCAGCAACTCTGAGCTTTCTCAGATTCCTCCATGGAAAGAGATGAGAGAGGAAAATCAAAGCAACTCACTAGCCAGTTTTCTGATGGTTTTTATCGGCAACTCCTGTAGTTTTTCTAATTCCACAAATTTCTGCAGGCCACGTAATGAACAGCACTGCCGTAGCGCCGTGTTTTATTCTCTGTTTAACTGTAATGCTTGAAATACCTCTTTTACGTCAACTAACCTGCTTTATTGAACGATAAGCCATTTAACTACATTTGACCAGAAATTATATTTACGTAAATTTTACCTTTCACACAAGATGTAGTCGATCGTCAAAGACTTGATTGGTTTTGCACTGAAGCTAAGAATCTCATTTTACCAACAACTTCATAAAAGATCATCACTAAATCATCACTCTCCTCAAACTTTCTGAATATGCTCAGTAATCTCTAAAAGACGTGTTTGGTTTTGGATACTGTATGACACACTGTTACCTATAAAACAGCAAAACATCATGTTAATTGATTGTTTTGAGCTTTCATTACTTGTTAGTGGCATTAGCCTCGTAGCTCCAGTGCCAAACTAAGGAGTAAACTTCAGACAAAGTGATTGACTGCGTCTGTGATAGGTATAGTTTGATTTGTCATTGAACTAGAATACATGCTTTGAACATTTGAATGGTAGAGCAGCTCGTAGTTAACCTGTCAAATCTAAGGCTTCGTCTAGCATCAGTGTTTTAATAAGAGTTGATAAAGGACACTTATTTTTGGGATTTGCTGCTTTTTGTTTTGTTTGTTTGTTTCTCTTTTTATTATATGCACACAGACAGACAGACAGACACAAACACACACACACACACTCAGCACTTTGGGAGGGGTTAGCTGCCGCATTCCTCCGCTGTCATTTTTCAGGTGTTCTTTTAAGCTCTGAAGCAGAAAGCACTGGACTGTTAGTGCCGTCATATTGAACAGATTCTACTTTTGTCACGATGATGTCTTTATTATCTAAAGGGTGAAATGCGCCAAGGCTTAGTGCATCTGACGATTTTGATCCTTTATTGATTTCAGTCATTTTTCTATGGCTAGCATTTTCCCTTGTTGTTGGTAGACGTTTGCGAGCACAATCTATCGGCTATAAACGTTGCGAACTACCCTTTGATTCACGCCTCAAAAGAGTCTCTCTCTCTCCATCTATCTCTCTCTATCTCTCTCTTTCAAGCTCTTGTGCATTTCATTATTCTCGACACTGCAACAAATGATGCTATGGCAAGTAAAAACATCTCAATTCCGGTACTGATTATTGATAAGATCCCTGTAGATTATTACGTTTTACTTGTTTTAAGTAAGTGACAATATATTATTGTGGTGCCAGATACAATTATTTCCTTTAAGCAACATTGTCTGGTGGTGCAAATATGACAGTGTTGCTTAAATGAAATAACATGATCTACAAATAGACTGAATAATGTAACAATAGTCTTACAAGCTTACAGTGATGTCAGATAGATTTGGTAAAGTTTTCACTTGCCAAGACATTTTGTTTTCTATTAGCATCTTTTTAAAATGTTTGTGCTTATCAACAACAGATTTTTCTAGCACTGTTTCATTATGTGCTCTTAACTGTTTGAGACAAAATTCAACAGTTTTCTAAAAAGCATGAAGTAAATATTCCCTAATACATCAAAATGTCATTACATCAACGTCAGAACATTTGTGGAAGTGTAGCAGTGTAAGTCAGAGAACTAGCTTGCTGTCCTCATTCTGCTGTAAGTGTGTCGTGCAGTTCCTTGCTTTGTTCTGTGTAAAACTCTCACAAAATGAATTAACTTCAAAATTAAGACACTGTAAAAACTCTGTAAAAAAAATTACACTTGATGACTTGGAGTAAGCAAACCTGTCTGCCTTCGGGTTTGGATTTTAAATTAAATAAACCTAAATTAAATTAACCTAAAATTAGTTAACGGATCATAGATCAGGGGTCACCAACCTTTTTGAAACTGAGAGCTACTTCAAGTACTGAGCCATACAAAGGGCTACCAGTTTGATACACTAGAACAGAGTTTACCTAAACATATAATAAACATGTTTTAACATGTTATAAACATGCATTTGTTTAGATATTGTCATTTTTTAAAAAATCTATAGAAATGCAAATGTGATTAAAAAAGAATAGCAACAGGATCAAATTAAATGCTGTTCCCTGGTGAGTTGTGCTATTTTTAGAACAGGTCCGCGGGCTACTCATGTGGTCCTTGGGGGCACCCTGGTGCCCGTGGGCACCATGTTGGTGACCTCTATCATAGATTATTGTTAACTGTTAACTCACTATAGTTTACTAAAGTTTAACATTAAAACAACACTTTTGTTCTACAGTGCATCAAAGAGACACATTTTGGACATTTTTGAAGCACTTAAGGAGCTCAGCCCCCAACACCGCCTCTAAAATTTACACACACAAACAATTGTAATGTAAAATTGCATAGGAAAATATAATGAAAGCCCCCAAGTTGTATTAAATACATAAAATTGACTATACCAGCTATAGTTAAAAAACACAACAGGATACATTTTTAGAGGCAAAAATGTGCTGATTTTCAATGATTGGGGATTATATTCTGTGCACAAAACACACACACACACACACACACACACACACACACACACATACACATGCACCCTTATTTGAGCCCCTGCTTTACTTTACTTTCTGATTGGAGTTGAACTTTGGCCCCTTTGGACCTTGAGCACAAACAGGCTCTGCTAGAGTTGCTTTGCTGGTCGTCTTGCCTGCATGCTACTTCGACGTTTCACTGTAAATACTTTAATTTATTTTTCATGTGAATAGGAATGATGCTTAATTTATTGGACTAATTATTATTTATGTACATGTTGGGAGGATTTTCTTTTCTTTAAATAAGCAGTATTAAGGTTAATGAGGGGCATTTTTTTTTATTGTTCACAATCCTGCACTCTGTCTTATGTGTACCTGTAGTTATGCTGTATTAGCAGAATAAGACAATGCTGTCGTGACTGTAGAATGTGATCGATCTTCTGTCTGTGTTTCCGATCACTTGTGGCTTTTTCATCTCCATTGGCCAGGCCCATACAAAAATCAGATATATGGCATATATGTTCCACTGGCTCTCTATATGAACCATTTGCAGACCACTGTTATAAGTTATTATCATCCAATACCTGCTTTGGCCAGTCAGTACTATGTAGTATACAGTATAAGTTTTTTGTTCACATTTTCCAATATGGCATTTAATAGTAAAATAATTTTCCATTTCATCAACATAACATTGTAACTAATATCTAATTTTTAATATCTAAGTAACTAGATATTAGTAATATCTAAGTGATTAGATATTAGTAACTAATATCTAATTATTAGATTGTTGTAAAAACTAGGATCATTCAACCTATTTCTCAGCATTTGTACCAGTTTTGATATTGTAATATTATCTTCTTCTGTAGGCCAACAATTTGTCTAGTTTTAAGAAACAATGCAGTTAACAGTTTTATAATATTATTAAATTCAACTATCTCATCATGAGAAATAGTAGCTTTATGAAGTCATTTTACTATCTTTTCTCTTGCCAAGACATTATTTTCTGTGCACATATTTCTACATTGAAAGAAACATTTCTACAGTATAAATCAGAATATGCATTATGAATATACTGTAATATGCCCTGTGGCAATTGCTGTTAAATATGTCTAAATATAGTCTAAATGTGCCAGTACCTTTAATTTTGTAATTTGTTTACACTACTAGTACTATACATTTATCCGAAATGAGTATATCATTGCTATTGGAACAAAACCTCGTCTCTGTTTTTGTTGTTTTTATGTCTTTTGGAGATGCGAGGTTTTGGTGATTGGCAAATATTATTTCAATTAGAAGAAAAAACACTCCACCTTATAAATATACACTCATGACGACTACACAGTAACATAGTATATGTTAAGATATTGAAAATTCACATGTATTCCTTTGAATAATGCATATGGAGAACCAGTGTTTTTATATGTATTGTCATATATCACTTTTTTGTGTGGCCGATCAACAGCAGACGAGAAGTAGGGTTGGTAAACATTTACACCCATCCAGTACTGTGCTGAGTTCAGTGATGTGAACCATCCCACTGGGAGGTTATTTTCTACTTTACATTTGTAATACTCTCAAATACCCAGATAATACACAATACCCTGACATCATGGTTGATGTTTTTTAATAATAATTATTATTATTCATTGGGGGAATCAAAGCTATGTGTCGGTTTATCTGCTTGCTAAACCCATGATGTTAAAAGTGCTTGATATCTCTGCATCTTTTTCTATCTTCGATCTTCTTGATGTTGTATCCTTTTCTTAAAATACCGACTGTGATAATGTTTGTAGTTAATAGACGGATGTACTTTCAAGTAAAATGGGGAAACTGAAATAGAAAAATAGATGAAAAACTTTAGTGGTCCTGTGTTCGAAAACATACAAAAAAAGGAGAAAATGTCTTACAGTTCCCTTTTGCAGAGTAGTTTGTAAATGTTGAGTGTACTATGCTCTTCTATGATGGTTGTACTGATCATTTGTATTTCTGTACACACTTTGGTGATCCTGTCATTACTTGGTTTTATAAACCACGCTTATTTTTAAAACCTTCATTTTGTGTCAGCCTTTTTTTGATCACACAGACTGTTGCGTGCCCACTAAAGTCAAAGATTTTTTTTTTTGCATGATTATCATAAAAAAATAAAAATCCTTAAAAATAATTAATAATTCCTTATAACTGTTACAATATGTTTAAAAGTATGCAGACAGGTCTTTTTATTAGTGAACTTAGTCTCCTAAAGTTGTGCTCAATGTTGATACAGTTCAGTTGATCCAAACATGCACAAAGGTATTGGGACACACCTGTTTTTCAAGGTTTTGACTAGGCCCCCTTACTTCCAGCGAAGGACAATATTAATGCTTCAGCATACAAAGACATTTTGGACAACTTCATGCTTCCAACTTGGTGGACAGTTTGTGGAAGAACCTTTTCTATTCCAGCATGACTGTGCACCAGAGCTCAAAACAAGATCTATGAAGGCATGCTTAGATGAGTTCAGTGTGGAAGAACTTGACTGGTCCGCAGAGCCCTGACCTCCACCCCATCCAACACCTTTGGGATGAACTGGAACTGGAGATTGTGATCCAGACCTTCTCTTCCAACATCAATGTCTGACCTCATAAATGCTCTACAGAATGAATGGACACACATTCCCACAGAAATTCCAAAATCTTGTGGAACACCTTCCAAGAAGAGTGGGAGTTGTTATAGCTGCAAAAGAAGACCAACTCCATATGAAAATCTATGTATTTGAATGCAATGTCCCAGTTGGTGTGATGGTCAGGTATCCCAAATTTTTTTTTCATGTAGTGTATTTTGTATAATATTTACAGTAAAGCACTACCATCAGAATGGGAAGCTAACGATTAGGTGTGCCATGACTAAGTCAAGCACTGGCAATAGGTATATAAAAACTAGAATACTGGACCTCTTATTCTCTGGAGTGATGAAGCTCCATATAATACATTTAGGATAAGTTACAGTAGATGTTCCAAAATCTAGTATAAAGCTTTCCCAGAACAGCAGAGGCTGTTACTCCACCAAGGAAGGGACTAATGATTTAATATTACCTTGTATTCTCAAAGGAACATTGAATAAGCAGATATCCACAACCTTGAATAAGAACCAAGATTCAAAAGAGGACCTCATCCTCCTCTGGGGGCACAAGAAAGACAAGGTTCAGTGTTCCTACACAATGTGGAAAAGTATGGGAAAAATTGGTATGATTAATTATGGAAGAAAAGAAACTAAAAAATATGTTTCCAGATTATTGCCCATCTTCCCCAATTTTCTGTACAAACTATAACTCTGATAGAAGTAATTATCATACAATATGCGCTTTGGCCAATCAATTATTCATTAAATGGAATTAATTGGAATTTAAAAAGCTGTGAGCACTGAAAACCAATACGGAAACAAACAGCATCTACTATTTTTACTAACAAGGAATTTTGTTAGTTTTATTGCATAAACAGTTCTTTACATTTTTGTAGAAAACCACAAATCTGAAGCCATTTTTGATTACCTACAGAACAATATGAACAATAATAAAATTGTTTGTGTATAAACAAACATCATATAAAGAAGATAGATTCCAATACAAGGCAATGAAGAACAATACAAGACAATGGTATGGAGTGTGCGAGTTATTTCACTTAGTTATACTGATAATGAATTATAAAATGCTGTTTTTGTTCAAGTCAGAGTCACTCAGTGACACTGTTCAGTTCTTGTATGTGTCCGGTGTAGATGCTCTTCCTAAGTCTGTAAGTTCTTAGGAAAAACCTAATAGATGAACCAACATACTGTAACAGTTCGGCTTGTTATAGTTATACTAACAAACATGGATGGTCACCAAATTGTTTGTCGGGAATTAAAACATCTGCTCCTGGATCCAAATAGTGAATAATATGTCTAACAAACACCACTTTTTACTCATTCTACCCCTTGTGTGCAATCCCATAGTGGTCATTGTGTGTAGAAGCCAGAACTTACAAAACGCTTTACAGAGAGTTAGGGGTAAGTAATCTGAAATCTTGTGTTACAACAACTCTTAACTAAAACACAGAAACCTGCAGCATGCGAGACACTCTAATGACATGCTCATTACTCATTTATGCCTACGATTGCATTCAATCACAAACACAATAAAGACAAAAGTATTAGGACACACCCTTTAATAATTTAATTCAGTTGACCACTTACTTCCAGTGAAGGGAAATCTTAATGTTTCAGCATACCAAAACATTTTGGACAATGCCATTGTTCCAGCTTTGTGGACACAGTTTGGGAAGAATCGTTTCTATTCCAGCATGACTGTGTCTCACTGCACGAAGCGAGGTTCACAAAGACATGGCTGGATGAGTTTGGTGTGGAAGTACTGGGACACCTGACAGGTCAGGCACTAATCTTGGACGAAAAGGGCTGGCTCGCCATCTCTGTTCCAGTTCATCTCAAAGGTATTGGATGAGGCTGCGCGTTCCAGTCAAGTTCTTCCACACATCTTTATGGAGTTTGATTGCATTATCTTCCCCAAACTGTCTTGGTATGCTAAAGCATTAAGATTGCCCTTCGCTGGAAGTAAGTGGCCTTTTCAGAGCCCAGGAAACAGGTGTGTCCCAATACTTTTGTCCACAATCTGTACTTCGTCAGTGGCCTCTGCATACAGAATAACAAAGCCTGTTCCATGAAAGATACAAGGATTTATAGTGACATGAACTAATTATTCAGTTGCTTTGAGTCTGTCATTATATACGTATACGTACCGAGTACTTTACAATGTCTTAGAATGCGATTTTAAGATGAAAAATGTCTGGTTTTATACTTTATTCATTTTTAGCGAAGTTTGCTCTTTAGCGTTTGGAATCGAATCGAATTATCCGGGTACCGCCCGTATGCCTGTAAGCCCCGCCCTTACTGTGTGCGCATACTCCGTGTGTTCTTCCACATTCACTCCGCTGCCGCCGAATTTAAAGAGACAGGATGCGCTTTTAAAAAATTACATTTATGAACTGTTTTTTTGTACATATTTCGCTCTCATGGTGCTTTTTTCGTCTCCCGGAGCTTCGCTCTACTTTTCGGGTTGATATAGGTGTGCTTTAGAGGCTGTATTGGTGCGGAATTAGAGTTTGAAGTCAGCGGTCCGGTCTGTGTCTGCTGGCCGGGGCTCGAGTCACTCTGCGAGGATACAGCCGCCTCGGCGCTCCGCCGTCTGGAGCGCTGCCGTATCGGAGTGCATACACATATTTTTTTCGGTATTCTTGCTTCACTAAAGTGCTTAAGTCCCGGCAAATACGGAGGGTTGTAGACATCCGTTTTCGTGTGTGTGTGTGTAGCTGTTGGGGACGATGGCGAAAATCCAGGCTCACAGCACCACGAAGCAGATCAACCCCATAAACCAGGACAAGGCCTTTCTGAGTGCTCAGAAACAGCAGCAGCAGCAACAACAGCAACACTTTCAGAAACTCAAGGTAAGAAACAAGAATACGGAAATAAACGAGTGCCTGTTTACAACAGATCACTGTATATTCCTGAGGAGCATTGGCTTTGGCTCTGAAATGTTTTCTCCCATCACAGTCAGCAACTTCTGTTTTGTTAAGTTCTCCTTTCCAAAAGTCAATAAGCTTTACCAAATGTGAGTGCCACATTCATTGAACTTGTTGGACTCTTTAATAGCATCTACAATACACACACTGTGTGTGTGTGTGTGTTTTGTGCAGTCAGTGGTTGTGCTTTAGCTTAGCCTGGCTAACTCTCATTAGCTTCTCTTTGTTTTACCCTCCCAAACCTGATCGCTCTGGCAGCTGAAAAAAAGCAAAAAGGAAACAGTTTGAATTTAAAAAGACTGAATTTAAACTTAATTAAACTTAAATGCAGTTTTATTCCACACCCTCCAGACTATTCTGATTCTCAGTTAGCTGTTTAGCCTGTTAGCAGCAAACTGCTTTTGTGAGGATGAGCCTGGCTAAAGCATAGTTTTCCTCTTTTTTTGGACATGCATCTCCGTTTTTTTACACCTAAAATTAAATTATATTGCTCATGAATGAAATGGGATGTGGAAAGTTAGCAGGACAGCTGAGCACTAATGCTAGTTTTTTGTTGCATTCATCATCACTGCCAAATCTGGTATTGTTTTACTGCTAGCTGCTTCACTTCTTATCTGTAATTTACTTTTACTGTGATTGTCATTACTGTTAGGTTGCAAAAGCTGTATGTGAGTTGGAATTGCTTTTTCTATCAGTCTTTTTTGACACACTTGGCTGTAGCTCACTGCAGAATTACTGCATAAGACAAAGCAGCTTTTCAGATCTTCCCTGATGGTCTTCAGCTCTGAATTGTCTCTAATGTTGGATACAGTGTTCACTCTTCTGAGACGTAGCGATGGCCATGCTTTAAGAATCACCCTGGACTAGTCATGTCCACTAGTTAGGACTGGTAAATATTCATAAAATTATAAAATTATTCAAATGGTACCATTTCTGGTGGTGTTTTTCATGGTATCAGTCGATATTTAAGTTTGCGTTAATGATGATAATTAATTAATTCCTACTGAAGACTGTTTCTCCTTACAAATCTGGCAACTTGTTTTTGTCCTGTTTGTTCTGTATTCTCAAAATTGCACAAAAAACAGTGGTTTGCCTAGTGGTTAGGGAGTTGTTCCTGCGATCAGAAGGTCGTGCGTTTGAATCCCAGGACTGCTAGTGGCACCACCAAGGTACTCTTGTCTCCACAGTATTGTGCTGTCCCCACATTATTGTAATCAGAATCAGAAAACTTTTCTGATGTTAGTTTTTCAATTTGTCTCTAGTAAGTGAAGTGCATCAGTATAAGCAACTGCTTAATCTGTATTTTGGCTATGTTCACGCTGCACAGTGGTTTCAGTATAAACCAAATTGACTTTGTTTATGTACTCTTCAGTTGTATATGCTTCTTGCACTGCTTTCATTCACAGGTGGGATGGAACTCCATTTGGTGTGAAAGACATCTTATTTTTGTTTTTCTTTCCAGGTAGAAGATGCTTTATCATATTTGGATCAAGTCAAAATACGGTTTGTTAATGAGCCTGGAATATACAACAAATTCCTGGATATCATGAAAGAGTTTAAGTCTCAAAGGTATGTTCAATGATCACCATTTTGATGGCCAGCAGTTGTCAGTTTAGCGCGTATGTGGTAATTAACATAATCAGACTGATTATCACTTATTATGTTATTTTTTTTGCAGTATTGACACTCCCGGTGTAATAAACCGCGTGTCTCAGTTATTTCACGGACATCCAGACCTGGTCTTGGGCTTTAATGCCTTCCTGCCTCCAGGATATCGAATTGAAATACCTAAGAATGGAATGGCCTTTCTGCAGTCTCCCTTCTCCGCCCAGGTAAAAAACAATAACATACTTTTGGACTTTAATATTCCAACACTTTTTTTGATGATTTTTAACAGCATCGCACTGAACAGTATTACCTAAATCCAAGTATCGGTCCAATAGCAGTGCTGTGTTATGGCACTGTGTTATGATTGTGTAGTCGCAACGTTCTTAAATGTTAGTGTCCAGCCGAGGATTATGTAGCATAGAAGAGGTCCTACATCAAAAGTGTATACTGTAAATTTGTTCTAAAAGGTTTCTAAAATGGTGTTGTTACAATTTTATAACAGCTATGACTATGTAACTGTATAAAATGTCATCAGTGCATTGGTGTATCAGTAGTCACTATTGCATAAATCTGTTATTAACAGCCTCCAGAGAAGTAAACTTCTAACTGTTTTTCAGCATGCTGTAGATTTATTTATTTTTTTTAAAGTTACAACTCAGGTGGTACTCTTTGCCCATATTATATTGATTCACTGTTCCTGGTTTCATTAGTATCGGCAGTAATGCATAGTTAATTAGCAGCTGTTAAAGTATTCAAATGTGATCTGATGAACCCTTCTATATATTTGTCACTGGTTGGCTTTGTAGAAAGCATCCCTTCTGAAGATCCAGGTTGAACAGCTGTGTTTTACTTAAGTGATGGAATATAAGTGATGGAATAATACCAACTTTTTAATGCCATCAGCGTAAAATGTTTTTGGTAGAGTGCTTTGCCACCGATGCACCACTGCTTTCATATCATTATCACATGAAAATGTCATTTCCCTTAAATCTTCTTTGAGCTCCAGAAAGGTGGCAATAAGCTGGAGGTAAACTCAGACACGCCCAGTTGCAACGCTTCCCACTCTTCAGTAGTGCAGAAACATTTTGAACGTCCCTTATAATGATTGATAAAGATTTCTAAAACAATAAAATCAAAGTGGTGAGAATTGTGTGAAGCTTTGTCCAGAGCTGCAGTGCTTGCTTAAGACTGTGGCCTCCCTCTACTCCAGTGCTTAATGTGATGCTGCACAGCACGGATATCTTACCCTGCTGTCTTTTACCCTCTTAGTGCTGATAATGTCACGGGGAGTTGGACAGCATGCACAAAACTTGGTGTGCTGTAGTTTCTCTGTTTAATTTTGATATTTTAATAATGACAATAACCTTTCTAAGAGAATTCTAATTTAATTTGAATTGCTGTGATGTACCCCTGTTGTTGTTGTTGATGGTTTGTGGGATGTTGTACCAGGTTTCTCCGGGCAAAGGGAAGAGCAACTCCAGCTGTGTGGGCAGTGTGTCGTCTTCGTCAGCGGCTGTGGTGGAGGTTAGTTCGGCTCAGAGTGAACCTGTAGCGTCTCCTCAGAGCACCTCACCCTCGCATCCCATGGAAACTTCACCAAGACTGGCGCTGCCCCTGCCAAGCCAATCACAGCCTGCCACTTCATCTGTTTCTCCACCTACTTCGGAACCAAGTCCTGTCGAGTTCGATAGTGCCATTAGTTACGTAAACAAGATCAAGAGCCGCTTTCTGGACCACCCCGAGATCTACAGGTCATTCCTGGAAATACTGCACACTTATCAGGTAAGACGCCAGGATCTTATTTAAGAACGTTGTGCTTGGACTAAATTTTTTTATGATTGTCATATTTACAGTAGAGGTGTGCTGATCCAATTATGTTGAATTATTTAGCTGGTTCTGGTAACTTTACATTTATATGTTGAACCCTTGCAAAAATGTTTTATTTGACTGATTTTAGTTATTAAGCTAGCAAATATGAAGCTGTGTGTGTTCATACCCATTAGTGTAGTTCAGTAGAATAAAAGTAGCTATGTAATCCCTATAGGTAGCAGTAGCCACAGTATTTCCCATTCATTGAGTTATTTTCCTCAAGTTTAAGTCACTTTGGATAAAAGCATCTACCAAATAGGTGTCATGTAATTTGTGTCAGTGTAGAATATAGGTTTGAAACTAATGATTATTCTGTCATCTGATATTCACTGTATTGGCTAATCAGTATCCCACTCTTTGCTGCCACCGCCGTCAACAAAGTTCAATCTGTATGATGAGCAATTTCATTTTTTATGTTGTAGTTAAACAATAAAAGACATGTCACCCTTACACTTAATGTAGTGTTTTTCAGTTTGTCAGAATTTGAGGATCTTTTGAGAGTAACCTTATGGAGTGATATTTTCTTAATTAGCCCATAAAGATTGTACATGGGGTCCTCAGGTTACAACAGTCTTAACATATGACGTTTCAAGTTTACGACTCTCACTCCCACTCAGCTTACGCCGTAGCCTTGTACTTACATTACTACATGGGCGGACTAGGTTGGTTGCGCATGGTGGAAGAATACGCAGTACCACAGCATATGAGTGAATGAGTTTTCCTTTTTCTGTGGCCTTTTTTTTTTTTTTTTGTGGCTGGTGTTTTTATGATTTTACCACTGTTTTAGGATCGCCAGGTGACTTAGGCTAGGGTATGTTTCCATACGTTGATGTCGAGGACCCCCTGTATTGTCCAGTGTGGTTTGTGTAGGGTGCTTCAATCTAACAAATGACCACATTGAACACTTCTGTTTTTAAATAAATAGCCATTATTTTGTTCCCCTTAATTTTAGTTGTCAACAACTTCTCTAGGACATCAGTTAATTTTTGCAGTTGTGATATTGTTTTTTGTTTTGTTTGTCAGAAGGAGCAGCTGGAACTGAAGGAGAACAGGAACAGAAGTAGTTCAGGAATGACTGAGGATGAAGTTTTTTCCAAAGTGGCGAGCCTTTTCAAAGGTCAGGAGGACCTGCTGGCTGAGTTCGGACAGTTCCTGCCTGATGCAAAACGATCACTGGTTAGAAAAGTTTTTCTTGCCCTGTTTTAACCATTTTAGCCAAACATAACATTAAATGTTAATTGAAAAGTTATTTAGATTTTGCCATTATTCTTGACAAAGGGTACAAAACTTGTAGTGATATCAGCACTTACACTCTTTCAGCACTTTTGTACTTTTGCGTTTCAGTATGAGCTTTTATCAATAGTTTCATAAAGAAAGCTGTTAAATAATTTTTTTGCAAAAAAACTACATACCAAGGAAGACACTTTAAACATGAAGATAATTATACCCATAGTAGTAGCACACAGCTGTTTATACTACTTGAAACTTCCACAATGAGACCATACCATAAAAGGTGTCTTGAAAAAGAGTGTTAAATATATATGTAAACACAATGTTTTGAAACTGAAAGTTCTATTCAGTTCATACACACGTGTGCAATTTCCTGTGCTGACTGGCAGTTTACAGGGGGCTCGCTGACGGGAAAAGAGCATGTGAAGAAGCCAGAGGAGGAGGATCTCAGCAAACAAAGCAAAAAACGGCTTCGACCCGTCCTCCTGCCGCACATGACCCCGCTGCTAAAGGTCAGACTGCATTTCTTCCTCCAAATCCCTAAACCAAACATTATCACCATGGCCCACGCAACACACCTGAAACGTACCATTCAGTGTGGCTATGTACAGCATAAGCCCCTTTTCTTTCCATTGTATGTATTGATTTCCAATCAGAAGATCCCACATGCATACTTTTTGGCATTAAATGTGGTTTCTGCAAAAAACTGTAAAAATAAACAGTACTAAGATACTTAGGGGTGTATGTTCTGTACAGCTTTGTTTCTATATGCAGTTTTTTCATACTACATTGATATATGCTTTTAATTGTAAAGCTAAATTAGAGTGTAGATTGTCAGTGGAAAAAAGGAAAGGTTGGCTCTGGGACCTAGTTGAGAAACATTCCTGTACCCAGTACTCAGTTCAAATACTTAGAAGTGAGGTGTACAGTGCATGGGTTTGAAAACCACACTTTAAACATGTAGGATTTAAACTTTTTGTTTTAAGCATTTCTGCTTTCCCATGCAGAAAAAGATGAAGTTTTCATGTTCCAAAGACCAGTCGTTTGCCTCTGTTGGAAAGCACGGAGTTCTTCGAGAATTTACTTTCTTTGATAAGGTAAGATGCCCCTTTCCCTACTACTGATCAGTTTCCGTTAGTTTTTACTACACTTATGAATAGGTAGATTAGGTATTCCAAAGTTTCCATACATCCCTGTGCACCTGATTTATAAAATCAACTGGAGAATAAAGTGTTTGTCACATCCCTCAACTGAGCAAGGTAACAGCAATCTCTGCAACACTGTGGTAGTAGTAATTTCCAGTCATAGGAGCAGTTAAATGAGCCATATTTAAACCAAATGGGGGAAATTGTGCTTGCGTGCTGTGCAAGTTATACCAGCAGTGAAATCAACAGAAACAGTTGTTCATGTATGAAAAATGCCCCCACAGCATTTTTACACTTGTGACTTTTGTGATAAAGAAACAGCATTTAAGAAACACTCCACTTTGTCGATGTTTCATATTACATTAAACAATCACCTAATTGCAGTTATTGAAGCTGATGATAGTTTATGGGTGGTAGCAGCCATGGGTGAGTAAAACACTTGCCTGTGAACCCGATGACCACAAAGTTGCAGAATCGAACCTCACTTTGTAATACTGTGTTCTTGAGCAAGACACCTAAGTTGCATTGGATAAGGGTGTCTGCCAAATGCTGTAAATATAAATTATCATAGTTACTGGGAGTGTGTCAGAAACCGCGCACTACCGTCAGTGCACTGATGTTTAGTGCGTAGTGCGCACTGCGCACTGCCTTCAGTAGTGCGCACTGCTGTGGGTCAGTGCTGACCTAAACGGAATACTAACGTTTTGCACTTAGCGGAAGTGACGGACTAACATTTGCTCGCAATTCTCCAGCCCACCAAAATATCTGCCGGATTTAACACAGTGTACATCAGTAAAATAATTTTATTAACGTTACTTACATTTATACGAACCAGCTGCCTCCGGTTGGACTTGTATTTCACTGTTTGCCGCCATTATACAATTCGAAAACACGTTGAAAGTCCCGCCCCCTCTGCTACGTGGTCAAAATGGCGTCCGTTTAGTGCGCAAAGTGAGCATCGTTCTGCACTGCGTTTTCTGGCCGATTTCAGTGCACCATCCGGGTACTTTCAGTGCACTGAATTTATCTTAGTTTTCAGTGTGAACGCACTACGTACTAAAATTGTGATTTCGGACACACTCTTTTTTTACGATTGTTAGCTTTCCCC
>JBBJLR010000018.1:17013820-17024601 GCA_037577145.1 Brachypetersius gabonensis
GAAAATGAATCTTAAATGATGCAAGTACAAATCGTTCAAAATGAAGCTGGATTTCCTCTCTGCACAAAAGGGTTAAGTGATCTATCTGTCTACTACAGTGAGCCGAACATCCTCAGCATCCTGCAGAGCGGTGTCCGGGCGCTCTGAGCCCTGGCCAGAGGAAGCTGTGGACGATGCTTATGGCCTTTACTCACTACACCGCATGTTTGATATCGTGGGTGCTCATCTGACACACCGAGATGTTCGTGTGCTGTCCTTCCTGTTTGTGGATGTCATTGACGAATACGAGCGTGGTGGGATTCGGAGCGGGAAGGATTTCTTGCTAGCACTGGAGCGACAGGGGCGGTGCGATGAGACAAACTTCCGACACGTTCTCCAGCTGCTCCGCATTATCACTAGACACGATCTTCTGCCTTATGTCACTCTGCGCAAGAGACAGACGGGTGAGGATAGTCACTCTTTATTATCTTTATATGTTTTCTAACCTAATAATAAAGTTTCCATACAGTATCAGTTGCTATTGGCAATAGTTTTCACTGTGGCTTAGGGTGTGGCCAAACATGCTCAAACAACTAAGTGTTTGAAAATATGTATCAGCCTGACCAATTAAGTGTGTGTACATTGAGAGAGACTTATCCATTCCCAATGCTATTCAACACTGTCGCAATTTTTACATTTGTGATAAAACTTGTGTTTTGTCTGGCAGTGTGCCCAGATCCAGTGGATAAATACTTAGAGGAGACGTCTGTGCGCTACATTTCCCCCAGAGGAGGCAGATCTGAAAGCCAACAGAACACGCCTCACAGACGAGCAGGTGTGTGTGTGTGTTACACTACCTTTTAGCCGTGATGACAGAAATAAGATACATTATTGCTTTGAGGTCTTTTGCCCCCCCCCCCACCGCCAAACGTTTTTTTTTCTAAAACTAATGTATGTCTGATTGTCTGCCGTGTATTGCCCTATCACTGTTACTTGGTGCAATTTGGAACACTGATTTCAATGGGGGAATGTGCTTGTATGTAAATGTTGTTAATTGTACTGTGAATTCTTTTCTTCAATATCTCTTTTTTGAGTTTTGAGTTTCTGTTTTGAGACGTTTTGTTCAAAATGTTATTTTCTTGTCTGTAATTTTTCTAATTAAATGCTAGCTAACTAACCTAATTTACAGAGGTAGCGTCAGTTTAAAGTTCAAGCATTTGCTGGTAATTCTGTATTGTGAAGCAGGACATTGGAAATACCTTAAACTGATAAAATCAATATGAGTAACTGTAGGCACTGTGCAATACACTAAGATGTCCTTCTGTCATTAAGGGCCCCAGCCTGTGATATGCTGCCCTGCCCCATCGGAGCCTCAGGTGTGTCCGCCTCGCGCCAAACCTGCACCACACACTCCGAACAGGAAGAGGAAGAGAGCCCATAGCACAGCCGACTGCCGAGAAAAACAAACCTGTGGTATGCTAATGCAAATGCACATGGATATATACACAGCTTTATATACTGAAATAGTTTTCGTAGAACAATTAATGATTTTTCTATACTGACCACTTATACACTGACTAATTTTTTAACAATTTAGGCCAGTTTGTTTATACGAAGGTGCTGTTCTATGTTGCAATCTGGGTTCAAAACACCCACACTTTGAATATACCATCTACAATTCCTCTAGTTCTTTAATGTGCTGTCTGTGTTACATGTCTACTTTTAAAGTGCATTGAAACAGCACAAGCCCTATCCCCCCTGTACTTACTGTATTAAACTGCAGTTTATCAAAATGACCATGAGTGCTTCATGATACTGCACCTGGTGACCTACATGGTATTAGGTATTCCTTCCGCACACCTAATCCAGCTCAACTGTTTATCTACCATGTAAATTGTACAATGCTGCAGGTCACCTGGAGCAGGATTAAGAAACATTGCTGTAGAGAATTACTGAAGCCACATGCCCCCTTCATTACCCCAATACACTATGTATTGCAGTCTGTCTGAATGACCCCATGTGTCATATGAGCACTGTAGAACATGAAAGAGTGCTTTTTTCACTGACTAAACATTAAAAACCACGTTGCCCCTTATTCTTACTGTAGTGGAATGACAGCATATGAACATTAGAGTGCATTATTTGAGAAATAACACATTAGCAATAAAAATCCACATTGATGTTTGTACATAATGTTTGCCTCCTTTTCTTATTTTTACCAAGGGAAACTTGTCCTCCTAATGACCCCCCTGCAAATGAAGCATTGAAATTATAAAAACAAATATAAAACAATCACAAAAACGTTGTATTTTTCTCATTGTTTTTGAAACGTTTATGAAACCAGTTCTGTATAAATTGTAGACATTTAAAATATAAATGCAGTTTGTTGTTTCTGCTAGTCCAAGTGCTACATATTATTGCTTATAGATAGAGACATGTATACTTAACTTTACCCTGACCCAGACCAAAAACTCACTTTATCACCTCTCCCTCAGATATCCGCCTTCGCGTACGGGCCGAATACTGCCAGCACGATTCTGCTCTGCAGGGCAATGTCTTCTCTAACAAGCAGGAAGCGCTCGAGAGGCAGTTTGAGCGCTTTAACCAGGCCAACACCATCCTGAAGTCACGCGACCTTGGCTCCATCATCTGCGACATCAAGTTTTCAGAGCTGACGTACCTAGACGCCTTTTGGCGAGACTACATAAACGGCTCTCTGCTGGAGGCGCTGAAGGGTGTCTTCATCACGGACTCACTCAAACAGGCTGTCGGCCACGAGGCCATAAAACTGCTGGTCAACGTTGATGAGGAAGACTACCAGGCAGGCCGGAGGAAGCTACTGAGGAACCTGATGGCAGGAGGGGCAGGGAGCCGAGAGGCTACGTCGTCTTAGTGGAGCTGGAGGCAGGATTTTGAGACCTAGAGCTTAATATAAAGGACTTTGATGCATGCAGAAAACGGACTGCAGTGGAAATGGTCGACTAATAAGAGTGCTAAAGCTTGGCTTAAAGTGACTCCTGAGAAAGAAAGAGAGAAGAGGTGTGGTTCTGAATGTAGAGAAAGGGATTTTAAGTGTTCTGGAATGTTTGCGCTAGTTTTTATTTTTATTAATTTTTTATGTATCACAACCAAGGTGTGACAATTAAAATAATCAGTGGAAGTAGAGGGACAAACAGAAGGCATTTAATTTCTTTTGGCTTTTTTTGGCCGGTTAAGCAACACTAATGATTTCTTTTTAAAAACTTAATTCCCACACTTTTCTTTCATGTATTGTTGCACAAACATTGGTTTTTATGACTGTGAACTTGTTGCGTGTGAGTGGGTGGAGAAAAGCTTGATGGAGAGGTTTTCTTGTCTCCCACAGCAGCCGGCTTGCCTATGGACTTCAGCACGCCGTGCTACAGCTCATTCTAAAACAGCTCTCTGATCAGTGTTGTATTTATAATCTCCTTTAAGCATCCATGTGTGACTTCTTTTCTTTCTTTTCCTGAGAGGCTTGAAGTATTCTAGAAGAGAAAAAAAATGTGTGTAACCCCATGAAGAGTTTGACTTGGCATATATGTGTATGAACCCAGAACAGCAGCCATACCCAAGGTTCAGATTCACTCCAGGATTATTATCTGGATGTATTTTCCTTTATGATTTTGTTTGCTTTTTAGAGAAAACTGGCATAATTGGCCCCAGGAAGGCGCAAGATTGTACATATATTTTTGGCTTCAGTTAAATTTATAATAATTTTTGCTGTTACTCTGTGCTGGGCAGCATGCTGGTTCATGCAGAACTAACACTAGTTTGAATTGTTCTGTCTATGCTCCGTTCAGAGATATTTTCTTTGGCAGTTACTCTTGCAGTAAATAATCTCATTCAACCTAATGACAATCTGTAGCACTCTCCAGTTCAGAGACCGTGGGTGTGGGGGGTTTAGGGTGATTTTGCTTGTTGACTATGTACCTATTAAAGGATGCATTTGTGGGCAGAGTATGCATAGATTAGTTCTCCAGTTAGATGGGGGTGGACTTTGCATTTGTCCAAAACAATCTAAACCTAATCTAATCGAAGGGGGCTTTAAAAGAATGAATCCTGTTTCATTATTAATTTGGTTAGAAGTGGTATCTAAGTTACTAAGGAAATGCTTCTTAGAGAATGGACAGCATTCAGTTAGAGTTCAGAGTTCCTGCAAAAAGATTTTTGGCGCAGTTATCAGAAACCTGATTTGATAGTTGTACAATTTCCTGCTACTGCAGTGTGAAGCTTCTGGGTGTTTGCATTTGCAATAAATCTGCTTTTTTCGGGCTGTGTTTTGATACAACAGGCAAGTGATCAGCCCTGCATCTCCCTCCTCCAGCCTTGCTGCGGTGCTCAGACTTTAACATAATTGTTTTTGGATGCCCTGAATTTAAGACAATTTGTTGTATTTTAAACATTGACATTCTACTTTGTATAATTTCATTTATAGAAAATGGCCTTCTGTTTTTTTCTAAAGTAAAAGAAAAGCCTGCTTAATTCAAGTAAAAGAACGTCCGCACCGAGTGGTCAGCATTTCGGGGCGTATTAGTGCAACAGAACAATACCCTGAGAAAGTCAAGAAGTAAAATGTGACTGACTTTAGAACACTTTAGGAAAATAGCTCGAAAATACCAAAGCAACTCCCAAACACACACACACACACACACACACGTGCACACACTCACTCTAATCTTTTTCTCTTTACCTGCGCGCTCTCTGTCCCCAGTTTACTTATGAAACTGGTTGTGAAATAGCTTAATACTGTCAGACATTCTGTCAGCTGTTGGTTAATAGGCTGCTGCTGTCATTATGAACGCAGAAAAAAACGTTTTTCTTGTAAGGTTTTCCTAATGGAATTAAACAAAGTTATGAAAATTGGTATCTATTATATAGGTTATATGTTCCGTTGGTTGTGTTTTGAGTGTTTGTCCTTGAAACTTGCATGTATATGACTTTGATTCCTGCAAACATCACAGTGGAAAAAAAAAAGAGCTGTTTGGTTGATTTGAAATCTTCTCAAAGTTTCTAACCTTCTTTTCTACTTTGGTTTTCATAGAGAAAGCGTGCTACTTTTTTTGGGAGAAACAGCATTCTCCTATCAGCAGAGCAGATGCAGACGGAGCACTTTGTTTTGTACTCGAGTATTTCACCTCCTGTAAACCTAGTCAGTTGTATACACCATTCCGAAAACATAGGAGAAATAAAGCAGCGTCTACAAAGTGTTGTTATGACTGTTTGGTTTCTGAATCATTTTATTTTTGGTTCCCATGGCGGCGGTTGTGTTCAGTGATCCAGTTATATGCATAATAGTTGACTGATCAATTCAGTGTATAGTTCAATAAAAAAAAAAAATTAATAAAAGTCCACTGAGGTTTCTTTTGCATGGAAAACAAACATGTAGGAGTTGAAAGGATAATTTATTACATTTGACAGAACCTGGATGTACATGTTTTGAAATTCACCCTGAAGACCATAAAAGCAACTTGTTTTTAATCATAATTGTTTATTTGGTAGCTGAGGATAAATCACAGAATTAACCATATTATTGTAATCACGCTCTTCTTGGCTGTAGCAACATTTTGAAGCTGGTAAACCACTAAGAACTAGCCTAGTTTTAACAGTGTTATGACTAAACCCCCCAAGGGAGACAACGAGTCCATGCATTCCCAGAGAAATTAAAAACGGTACTTTTTGTGGTCAGTAAACTATTGATTAATAAGTCGCTATACATGTCATAAATATATTTCACTTTCATCATACTGATCTTTGCTCTTCTAGCTCGTGGTCAAAAATAAATGCAAACCTTATTTCATATTTGAAACAAATTTTTGATACATATGTATTTTACGTACTTAGGTTAGAAAAGCTAGTTCAAACAATGTAGAATCAAATGTGTTCTGCATTGATTTACTAAACTTACAGGTCCCACTGTCTAAGGGATTTGCTTTTGGTTGAATTGTTCACAAACGGTTGGTGCTGGAAACTCGTGTAGCAATGACCAAAATCCATTGAGTTGTGCCTTGATTTTCCATATTGTTCAATGAAGGTGATTATATGTTATTGTACTGGCAATGGTATGTTATGCGAATCAAAAGTGTTAAGATTTTTTTTTATTGCTCCTTTACTTTTGCCTTTCTTTTCAACAGTTTGACCAGAGACCTGCAGACCAGGGCAAAAAGCAGGCACACGGCCGAAACAACACCCAGCAACAGTGCTAACACGTCCACATTGTGGTATTCATACCAGGGCAACTTGTAAGACTCGGTACGCAAGTGCGCCGCACCTTTATGCCTCATGACGTACTCCAACCAGAAGATGGCAGTGTCCATTGGTTTGTGGGGTGTGTCATGATGCAACTGTGACATCTTGCGCATGTTCTTTTTGTACGGTTTTTTGTCATCCAAGATGTCCTTCAAGGCTTGTGTTAGTGTTTCCACATCCAAGGCTGTAACCTCTAAGACTTTGGCAACCCCTCTGGCTTGAAGGCGCACCATGTTGTCAAACTGGTCAAAGATGAGTGGCATCCCCAGGACTGGGACACCGTGGTAGATGGCCTCATAGATACCATTGGTGCCCCCATGTGTGACAAAAGCTTTGGTTTTTGGATGACCCAGAAGGTCATTCTGGGGTAGCCAGTCTACTATCAAGGTGTTGTTGCCGGCCATGGAGGGCTTCGGCCCCAAGTTCCTCCACACCACCTTCTGAGGTAGCCGAGAGAAAGCAGAAGCAATGATTTCGGATATCTCAGGTCCAAGGCTTCCAAGCAGAGTGCCCAAAGACATGACTATTACGCCGTGTTCCCCTGAACTGTGCACAAACCTTTCCAGCTCAGCAGGCAAAGGCTTGGAAGGCTTGCACTGGAACCCTCCCATGTAGACCACATTTGGCATCGTGGGCCGAGGGAATTCGAACACAAAGTCAACTCGCATGAGCCACAGGTCGGCCCCCTGGATGAGGGAGTAGATATTTGCATCTGGATTTATAAACTTGCTGATGACTTCCTGATAAAGTGGCCTAGTGGTGATGTGGTCAATGTACTGGCCAATCCCATAATGTAAGAGGTTCTTCAGTCGGTTCTTGAAGGTCATTTTGTCTGTGACTTCAGATCCAATTGTTGGAATATATGAAAGTGGGGATGGCGCAATTGCAAAGTGTCCCTCTGCATTTGTTATCCATCGAACGTTAAACACGATTGGTAGATTCAAGTATGTGCCCAACACAACTCCGCCACCAAAGCCTGGATCTGTCAGAAGCATGTCGTACTTGGTGTCTTGGAGTTTCTTCACAAGCCTTTCATCCTCTAAGATTGAGCCCACCATTTCAGCACTTGCCCTATGAGCTTCCTCCAGCAAGTTAATAGTCTCTTGCTGGAGAGCAATGAAGGAAAGAATGGACCCTTTGCCTCTCCTTATGTCAATGTTCCTTTTTAGGAAGGATGCCATGAATTCAGGGTTCTCCAGGTGGCTAGCTTGGGTGACAGGAATGGTAAGCGAAGTGTAGTGAGAAGTGTTCTCAGGGATATACCAGCTGGTGGAAGAACGGACCACGGTCAACTTGTGACCTCGTTGGTGGAGCTCCTTCAGCACAATGTTCATGTTGAGCCAATGGCTGCCATCCACTGGGTACACCAGAATCCTGTTTGCGCTACTCAGAGGAACTTGGGTCCACACAGCAGCAAAGAGCAAGATCACTGGTGAGAAAAGTATTTTCTGAAAACAGAATAATTGTTATTTCAGTATCTTGTGGTGACCATTTTTTTGGGAACGATTATTTATGTCTGGGTGACAGTAATGTGAAAGTGCTCAGACTAGACTAGATACCCAACTAACTAAGTCATAAAACATTTATAATTCCATTAATAACAATGAACACTTCAACATACCATTGTATTTTGGTGCACTTAGAGGTCATGGGCTTGCTGAGTTTAACCTGGAAGAGTAAAGAATTCATTCATGAGTTTGGGGCGTAGCAATGCATTGAAAGATCATGAGGAGGACGACAATTCTATTAACTAGACTATTTAATGTAAATGCAAGGCTCATAGTATTAAACCAGTAGCAATCAACAACCCAGTCCAGCACATTCATGTCATATTTAACCATAACTACCCCCTCTGCCTTCCAGCTCTCTGTTCATTAGCAAGTTGTGCCACAACTGAATATACTCATAATTTTCCTTCATTCAGTACTAAATTGTTCTCAGTTGGCTGTCATTACATCCCTATTCAACTGTGGCCTAGTGGTTAGTAAGTTGCCCCTGCAATCAGAAGGCTGTGGGTTTGAATCCCAGGACTGCTAGTGGCACCAATGAAGTACGTTGAGCAAAGTCCCGTCCCCACGCACACTGCTGCCTGGCTGCACCCTGCATCACTTGAGTGAATGGGTTGAATGCAGAGAAGAATTTCTTGCTGTGTTTATGTATGACAAGTGGACTCTTTACCTTACACTTAACAAAAGAAAAACTCATGCAGTTTTTAACATACTGGAACTAGGAAAGCAAATCAGCCTTGTGTTAGCAGAGACAGATCCAAGTATCCCATTGAAGACAGAAAACGCTGAAGTTCAAATAAACAAACATGACTGTCCTCTAAAGATGTTACTGTACCTAACAGACACTACTTTTGTAAATATATGTTGTAATTTGTGTTCTTTAATTGTTTATATGTTGTCTAAGATATGTAACGAAAACACATAAAACTCACTGTTACTGAGGAGAAAGGATGTTCCACTGGGGAGGACACAAATCCCCCCTTGGATTTTGCCACATATTACCCTAATTCAGCTGGGTATGAAATTTTGTTCTCATTCTTTTTTAATCTACCTATTCCCATAAGAGGTAAGGGATAAATCGGTTGTAGCGCAAGTACCAGAGCGGCTTTACTTTATGTAACACCAAGTTTCAATGGACAAAAGCAAGTCTTATTAGTTAAGCTCATGTGCTGCAGCCTGAGTGGCAATATGTGGGACACATGGCTACCTCTAGGACTTTATAACCTTTTTTTCTCGTGCTTCTTTACATTCCCCATTGAGCTTTTAACCTAATATTGATGTGAGTTTATCTCTCGAAAATGACTGTTTTCCAACCTTTGTCTCTTTAAGAGCTGAAACCAGCCTTTTTTTTTGTTAGTGTTTGCAAATTAGCTCTGTTCTCACTGGCCACCCAGTATTCTGTCTCAAAGATCTCCAGGCCACAACACGTCTTATAACTTGAGTATGAATGGATAAGGCGATTATAGGATGAATAGGATGTCTATGTAATGTCTATGTAAATTGCATTCTATGTTCATTTTTGATATCATACAAAATAATGGAATTGCCTGTACTTCACTTAGTTTCCTTACATGGATGGTATGAACTTATTGGAATTAGTAGAACATACTACATCAAACGATTTTGATAAAATTAGGTTTTTCATGATTTGTGCCCTTTAAACCAAAACAGGGCTCTCTGACATGGTTCTGTTCACTTAAACAGAACAGCAACAATCCAAAGTCCACGCATAAATGGTATGGCTATCAGCAGCATGTCACCTGACACTTGGCACTGTGTGAAAAAGACTACAGCAGTCAAGATCTTCACACTCCAAAATGAGCTTTTATCCTAAGGTCAAAAGGTTCCTCAACCAGGATATGCCTTATTTTAATTAGCAGTCGCTAGTCTGTATACTGCAGTTCTGTCACACTGTACAATTTTCATTTATACTTGTTATCTCATTTAACAACATCGTTACACAACATATATGTTCTAGTTAATGCTGGTGTCTGCACATCATCTTTTCACTTCATAATATTAAATTCTCAATACTATCATTCCTTAGAAATGTCTTATAAAACATTACTATTTTCACCTGTTTTTAATTATAAAACAATGCCATTTGAACAATGTCTTCCCATATATTTTATATGGTACACTTTTTATAAGGTAAATAATAGTCTACATGTTTTTATTATGACATTGGTTGATTTGTCATTTTCTAGTTTCTTTATTTCTATTCTATTTTCTAAGCTGTTGTGTTTTTTTTCAGTGGTTTCAGGAATACATTTCATTGCATGTTTTACATGTATAACGATATATATGATAAGTAATACAAATCTTGAATCATGGAGAACGCTTTTTTGCTGTATTTTTATACATTTTGGTACATGAGTATATACATGATCATGTCACTGAACTGCTGTTTCTGCAGATTAGCTATGAATTCGCTTAAGTTCGCTGTTTTTCTGTAAACACATTTCTGCGCGATGGCTTAATCTGACTCTCTTCTGCACTTCGTCTGTGAATGTATTTTGTTATGCAATATGCTTTAGTCCATGTGTAGAGATAATAGTGTCATAAAGTGTTAGAAACAATTTAATCATGTCAGTATACAAATTACTCAACAACTCCACACTGTTTCAGGTGTGTGTGTGTGTGTGTGTGTGTGTGTGTGTGTGTGTGTGTGTGTGTGTGTGATGATTTAGGTATAAGGCTGTTAGCATTGTGCAAACCCCAGACACCAGCCATGTGGACTATTCTGCTACATTTGGGTTTGGTGTTTGGGGCTTTGTGGCTCTGGCTAAAGCAGTTTAAAAGTGATACAGAGCCATTATTATACAATGAAGTGGGTTGCAGTCTTTATCCAGCAAAGTAAGACTAAGCAGGTACCTGGTGGGTGATGTCCCAGTCTGGAGGGTTTCCAAGGCTGAACGGACTGTCCTCTTCGGAGAAAGCGCGCGCGCGCGCGTGTGTGTGTGTGTGTGTGTGTGTGTGTGTGTGTGAGAGAGAGAGAGAGAGAGAGAGAGAGAGAGAGAGAGAGAG
>JBBJLR010000018.1:17030838-17047635 GCA_037577145.1 Brachypetersius gabonensis
GTGTGTGTGTGTGTGTGTGTGTGTGTGTGTGTGTGTGTGTGTGTGTGTGTGTGTGTGTGTGTTTGTGTGTGTGTGTATATGTAGGGATCATAGACAGTACTATATGCGAGCAGAGGCAGGTGGTTGCTGTGACCGGAGATGGCACTAATGATGGTCCTGCACTGAAGAAAGCTGATGTAGGATTCGCCATGGTGAGAAACACATCATACCTGCATATAAACGATAGTCAGTCCAGCACTGCCTGCATATAGGGAGTGAAGTCCTCCTGCCTGTTCCTCAGTTTAATATATATAATTAAACTGTATAATATAATTAATATTTAATGAAATGTAATATTGTATGCACATACAATGTATGCATATGCTTATGTGTGTGTGTTTGTATGTGTGTGGTTGTCCAGGGCATAGCTGGTACAGACGTGGCAAAGGAAGCGTCTGACATCATCCTGACGGACGATAACTTCAGCAGTATAGTGAAGGCAGTGATGTGGGGCCGTAACGTTTATGACAGTATCTCCAAATTCCTCCAGTTCCAGCTTACTGTCAATGTGGTGGCTGTTATTGTGGCCTTTACTGGAGCCTGCATCACACAGGTACAGTTTGCTAAACATGCATACAAATGCACACACGCACATACACACAGGGAAAAAAACAGTGCACCGCAAACGCGCGGTGGAAGTATATGCAGTACCGGTGTATGAGGGAGGAAGTTTTCCTTTTCCTTTTTATGTGGCTTAGTTGTGTTATTATGATTTTACAGCTAGTATAGAATCAGTAAGTGACTGAGGCTAGGGTTTACATCACTGTCGATGGAACAGTCTGTGTACACTAGAGCATTAGCGGCTCCAAATTTTTTAAGTCGACTAGTCGGCCAGCAAAGTTGAAGTCGAGTCGACTAGTCGTTTGATGACGTCATCACACACGCAACAGAGGAAAACAGGTGTCCAACACTGAGCAACTTTTATTAAAGTTCTCTGTAACATTAACAGTTAACATGACAATTAAACAAAAAAGGCTGATACTTTGAATTTTCTGATAAATTTAAGTGTACAACAGTGTGTGGGAACAGTTTAAGGCGCGGCAGGACGACTCCCTTCAGTGCTAGAGTTAGCCACGTTAGTTTCAGATGCAGAGTGCCGGTACTGTTACTGTACTTTAAGACCAACTTGTAGGTTCTGCAGGTCTCCGTGCTGTTTATGTGTCTAGAGTGAAGAGTCTCCACACGTGTGATGTGTGTCTGTCTCCTCTGCTGCGTGTCTCTCGTCTTGTTGTGGTCTCGTGTTTAGCTTCCCCTCGCGTCAACGGTACCGCCCCTTTTATGAATGGACTATAATAATTGGTTAAACCAAGGAACGTGTGTCAGCATAAGCCAATCAGAGGTAGAGATTGCATTCTGTACACAAGCGAGGGCAGAGAGAGAGGACTTGTTCCTCTGTAGTCTGCTCTGTGTGTATACATTAGGGCATTAACACAAAAGTCGACTCTTTTGTGTTAATGCCCTAATGTATACACACAGTAATTTTACACTGTGTTATAATAATTCTCATGCTTTATATAAGAATATTTAGCTACATTCTTTTTATGTTTACCTTTTAAACCAATTTAGGAAATAAAAAGTTACATTGAGAACTGTTAGGAATGTCACCCCTGTCAGAACAAAACGTTGTATCTCCATTTTTGAATGAATTTACATAATATACATTTGAAATAATTTTCATTCTGTCAAGATTTCATGATGAACAGACTAGGAATAGTCCAAAAATAGTCTGTAATTTCTTCTGTACTTTCACCTTTGTTATTTGAAATAAAACAGTATATTACTTGCTGCTTGATGCACATTATTGATGTGTATTAACACTAGATCGCAATAAGGTTACCTTATTGGAGAGCAGGTATTTTATGAATGGAAAATACGTTTTTCTAAAATCAAATTTCTACGTCTGTGTCTGTCTGTGTAGGACTCTCCTTTAAAGGCTGTGCAGATGTTATGGGTGAATCTCATTATGGACACGTTTGCGTCTCTGGCTCTGGCGACTGAGCCACCCACTGAAGCTCTGCTGCTGCGGAAGCCGTACGGCAGAAACAACCCGCTCATCTCCCGAACCATGATGAAGAACATTCTGGGACATGGCGTGTATCAGCTCGTCATCATCTTCACTCTGCTGTTTGTTGGTACGAGGCTTACAGCCAAAGGTGTTTTAGTTATGGTTTGAGAAGGTGGAGGTAATGAAGTTGGACTGTACTGTAACATTCAGGGTGTAGTGGGGTATTTTCTGTTTACAGTGGGAATGGGTGTAGGTTAGGGCTGAACACTACAGACAGAATATTAGTATTGGAGTTATTTTGGGACATCTTGTGATTAAAATGCCTGTCAATTTTATACCATCCCTTTTCTGGAATCCATACCATCCCTGGGTCCATATCATCCCTTTTCTGGAATGAAAAAGGCTTAAAGTATATAAATATTATCTGTCCCATCTACACAGTACATAAATGGAAACGAATCAGTTTTTGTGTTGTTACAAAACCCACATATTACCGTATGACTCCTTATTCATAGACTTTTTCCTTTGAATGAGCTGCAATACAAGGCAGCCATTCAGACAAGAGATTGGTTACATATATCAAATTAACAATCACAGTAACAAAAACACCCAGCTTAATTCTACAGTTGAAGACTAAAGACTACTGATGTTAAAATGAATTATGATGAATTCATATATCTTTATAATGCAAAAACCTAGAAAATAATCAGGGAAATGTGACGGAAGCAAATGGACGAAAATGAAAAATAGAAGGAAAACGTGAAACATCCTGGCTAATCAGTACCTTTAGTCGTTAAACATCGGCCAAAATAATCAGACTTCTGTTTACAGTGACACCTTGATTACAGGGACACCTTGATTTACCAGAACACCCAGTAATTCACCTGGAGCTGTGATTGGTTGCCCTATTATAAACACTGATTGGTTAGAGGCTCACTTGCATATTGCAACCTTCTGTGACATCAGCATATCGCAATAATGATTAACAGTCAGTATGTTATTCTGTCCTAGTGTAGGTGTAATTATGGAAACAGGTTTAATGAAGCCAATAAAATTATAGCATAAGCATGGAAATAGGTATAGTGTAGCCATGGAAATGGGTATTACCATGACCTTAGAATTTGCTAAATCTAGTTTTCTGCTTTGAGATTTGCTCATTAAATTTGACTTATTTTATTAGAACTTCTTTTTGTAATTACTTCTTTTTTTGTAAATTAAAAATACTTACTGAGTGAACTTCATTCATTATTTAAAGTTCTTATGCACTCCATAATTGCTTCATGTGTTTTACATATATTTAAAATTGATGAAATATTATGATAGTCCTTAACGGCAGCATTGACTATGGCCACAATGACAAAATGAGGAATATGATATGCGCTTTGCACCTTGCAGTTACAATTACAGCAGGGGCAACTGGTGGCCTAGTGGTTGGCCTTGTGATCAGAATGTCATTGGTTTGAATCCCAGGACTGCTTGTGTCATCACTGAGGTACCTTTGAGCAAGGTACCGTCCCTCCACACTGCTCCCCGCGTGCCCCTTGTTGATGGCAGCCCACCACTATACTTGGTGAATAGGTTTATGCAGAGAAAGAATTTCTCACTGTGTGCTGTGGTGTGTTCGCGTGTGACTATAAGGGGCCACATAACTTGACTTGTTAGCTGCATTAATCTCGAAGCTCCAGTGCTCAAATGTTACACAATATTAGAAACATTTCAGAAAAATCTACCATAACATTGGTACACATAATCATGCTGATAAATGTACTCTTTTTTGTAACTAATTCATCAGTTCTCTGTCTTCCTCAGGTGAAAAGATATTTGATATAGACAGTGGCCGGGAAGCTCCCTTGCACGCCCCTCCTTCTGAACACTACACCATCATCTTTAACACCTTTGTCCTCATGCAGCTCTTCAATGAAATAAATGCACGTAAGATCCACGGAGAGAGGAATGTTTTTGACGGGATTTTTGCAAACCCTATCTTCTGCTCCATTGTGCTTGGTACATTCATTGTACAGGTATGTTTCAAAACAGCATTTACACACACACACACACACACACACACACACACACACACACACACACACACACACATAAATATATATAAAATTTATTTATTTTTTTATTTTTTTTTTATTTTTTTCCCCTTCATATTTTAATTTATGTGCTACCTTAAGCTTTTATGATCTCCCCCTTTTTTTCTGAATATACAAGGTTAATGTAAGTAACAATTTTTTTTTAACAATTTGACCTTTATTCCATACTAGTGCAGACTGCTTGTATCTATATGAAATGGACAAAAGTATAGAGATGGCATAGGCAGTTTTATCTGTGTAATGTTCTTTTGTCACACAACGAAACCGCAATTATTACCAGCAATTATTTTAACTTTACATTAGCCTCAAAGTGAAGTTCAGACATCAAAGATGTCTTACCAGTTACTCGATCATGTTTAGGTTACATTTAGGGGCAAAACCGGATTTTTTCCTTTCATTTTTCTGTGACGTGTGTGTTTGTAGATAGTGATTGTGCAGTTTGGAGGGAAGCCGTTTAGCTGCGCTCCACTGAACGTGGAGCAGTGGCTGTGGTGCCTGTTTGTTGGTGTTGGAGAGCTGCTCTGGGGTCAGGTAATAGACTTTATTAAAGTCGTTCTCAGACCAATTCTCTGGGTCTCACATATTTTTCTCTGTATTGTAAGATAAAGTTTAGCAAAAGTATGGACCACCCGGAGGTCCCTGAGTTCCAGTTTCAAAAACCTCTGCTCTAGTAATAAAGCCTTTTCTCTTTTGTATGCGTTTGTGCTTAGCATTATCATGTGTTTTTATTTTTATAGTAGTATCTAGAACTTGACTGATACAAACTCATACAACAGTATCAGCAGATTTACTTTTATATGGTCAGCAATTATAAGTCACTTACTGTTTGTTCTGTGAATTGTGTAAAGTTTACTCACCTCATCGCTTATGATACACTATATGTACAAACGTTTTAGAACGTTTGAGCATTAAACAAACAGTGACTTTAATGACACTGTATTCAAATACATAGACTTAAATATGGAGTCTGTTCCACTTCGCCATTGTAACAGCTTCTTCTTGGATGGCTTTCCACAAGATTTTGAAGTTTCTGTGGGGAGTTTATGAGGTCAGACACTGATGCTGGACGAGAAATTTATCCCAGTGATGTTGGATGGGGTTGAGAGTCCATGTGGAACTCATCCAACTTCATGGAGCTTGCTTTATGCACTGAGACACAGTCATGCTGTAATAGAAAAGGTTCTTCCCCAAACTGGGTCCAATGTTGGAAACATGTCCACAATGTCTTGGTATGCTTGATTTTGTTCACCTGTGGCAATGGGTATTATTGCAACACCTGAATTCAGTAATTAAGAGTGTCCCAATACTTTGTTCATATAGTGTAGTCTTGATGGGAAATATGGCTTCTAAAAAGGCCATGTATTCACAAAAAGAGCTATTTGCGCCCCCTAGTGCCCAACTACTGCCCCATCACATTAGGCCGAATGTTGGATGCAGAGCTACAGCTGAACGTTAGTTTCGTGTCTAATAATATTAACATCGCCATGCTTACCTTTGGGTTGGCTAATGTGTATTAATGATTTTTTATAATTGTGTTCTTGCATACAGTTGATTTCCTCAGTGCCCACCAGCCAGCTGAAGTGCCTGAAGGAGGCGGGGCATGGGCCGGCACCTGATGACATCATGGATGAAGATTTGGCAGAAGATGAGGACGAAATTGACCACGCAGAGAGAGAACTGAGACGGGGACAAATCCTGTGGTTCAGGGGACTCAATCGTATCCAAACTCAGGTAAACCCAGGGTTTGCTTCTCCTTTATATAGTTCCAATGCAATGATAGATATTTTTGGGCATCTTTTGTCATATAATTATTTGTAGTGTTGCTTAAATATTAAATCTGTGCTTAAAAATGGATATTTATTTGACCTTTGTCTCAGTAACAGACATTTTTTTCCTTTTCTTCTTCCTTCTTTACTCAAATTGATATTAACTCTCTCTAATATCACTTGTGTATCTTATATATCTGCGTTGTAAATTCTTTCTTCTCTTCTTCTCTTTGCTCACTCAACTCTCCATCTCCGTTTATTTCTCTCCTTTTTTTGTTTTGACTCTGGGTGTGTCGTGTTCGGGTAACTATTACCATCACTGCTATTTTTGCTTTTATAAAAATGATTATTCTGCATATTATTATTATTATTATTATTATTATTATTATTATTATTATTATTATTATTATTATTTATTATTATTATTGCTGGGTTATGAGGGCGCTGCTTCACCTGCAAAAGCTCATTCTGTTAAATATTATAACTTTAAAAGACCCATATTTTGTAAAAACAACATTTCTTGCCTGTTTTTACAAATAAGTTTGACGGTGTATGTAAACAATTAAAAAATGTCCATCCACTCCCTAGTCCTTACAGTGTATATATGGAATTTAATCTACTATAACAGCCTGTTAAAGGAAATGTCAGTCCCAATACTTTTGTCCATATAGTGTAGTTATATATGACTGCCCATTGCTTCTACAGCATTTTGAACCCAACCTTTCAGCCTGCCCTATAGAGGTTTATACTCGACAGTATAACTCGACAGTTTAACTCAGAAATGACATATTTTTGTAGATTTAAAAGACTTGGCACAGTAATCAAACTGTCGTTTTAAGGGGCGAGGAGTTACAACTGCTTTGGGCCCAAACATTAAAAAAAAAAGGAGAAGAACAAATCAAGAAAACAGTACAATATGGGCCTTTTAAAGGCTTGGAAATGAATCCATGCTCACACACACATTCCCTCACAAAGATGTGCCTGAAAAATCTCCTCATGTGTTTTTTTTTTATTATTCTGTGCCATCCATCTCCACTTTGCTCATTCAAGCATGTGTGCCTGTGTGTGTGTGATGTGCCTCTCTCTTTTTCCTGCAGATGGAGGTAGTGAGCACCTTCAAGAGAAGTGGTTCGTTTCAGGGTGCAGTGAGGCGCCGCTCATCCGTGCTGAGCCAGCTCCATGACGTAACCAATATTTCTAGTCCCACACACCTAGTTCTATCTCCTGCCAATGCAACTGGTGCCCCCGGGAGTGATTTCCAAAATACCCTAAACGGCACAGAGCCTCTACATTCATGCAACGAAGATGTCTAGCCTACACACACACACACACACACACACACACACACACACACACACACACACAGAGACACTTGCACACACACAAAACATTATTACCTGCCTTCAGATTGTGATTTGGCTGCTGAATGTGTGAGAGAGAGTGACAGAGAGAGCAGAAGAGAGAGAGAGAGAGAGAGAGTAGTCCTCTGATCCAGTATTATTTTTAACAGGTCCTTGCCAAGTACGCCCCTTGCAGGGAAATTCCTTTTAATGGCCACTGCATCCCTGTGAAGTGTTACCAGAGGATCATAAAGCAGCAGAACTTCATAAATCATCATAAATCAAGACTTCATGAGCAGAACCTGCCCAGGATTTGTTGCAATCCTGAAAAACAAAGTCAGATGCAGGAGCCAGAGCAAGACATTGTGTAGAATATACTTTATAACAGTCAGTTTAAGCCAAATAATGCAATTTTAAGAAATGATCTTATGACATATAACAAGTTAGGTAACAGGAGTAGCTAGTGCATCCTAAAGGGGAAGTCTGCAAGGGCACATAAAAACAGTACAGACAAAGGGGCCCGCTCTCAACTCTCTTTCTTTCTTTTTCTTTCTGTCCATTTCTGTTGTGTGCTCACGCTTTTCCACTGGCTGTGTTTTCACTCGTGTCCCTCCTTCACTACCTCATCACCCTCAGGCTGGATATCTGAGCTTTGCTCCTTTTTCTTCAGCTGCCTTTATTTCTATCCAAGCATCTCTCTCTCTTTCTCTCTCTCTTTCTTTGTCTCTCTCTCTCTCTTTCTCTCAGCACCCTTCCACACCCATTCACCCATTCAGTAACTATAAAATGATCATGGAAAAAGCCACTGATGTCTTTCAGTCATGAAGAGACACACATCTCTTTTTTTTTCCCACCAATTTTGCTGCTGGTTAGTTTTTCACTTGCGACCGACTTTCTAAAACGCTGACAGACGCAAACGAGTGTCGTGAACTAAGCGCTGGTTGTAAACTGACGAGTATAAGCCCATGATGGTTTTGAACACGAAAACGTTGCTGATCTTTTCTTTGTCCTGTTTAGGAGCACATGCATCATTTTCTGCTGTCGCATGCTTGTTGGCTCTAACTTTTCGTTTTGTTTTGGATCGCTCAAACCTTAGAAGTGCAGTGTTCTTGCCAGTCTGGTATTTGTTCAGTTCACAAAACAGAAATGTTTTGATGTGTTGATTTAAAATTGTTATTCCTACAGTTAATTACATTATGCATCACATTTACATGCTGGTTTGAATGTTTTCGATCAGCATGTAACAGCCTTTCATAATCCAAATTCACAATAGAGTGAAGAATATCCTCTTCACACACATAAATGTATAAAGGGGCTGTAGTTTGAACGTTTAGAATCTGCACTTTCTGCACAATTTCTTCGCTCGAGTTTGAGTTACAGAGTGCTTTCATTGCCGGCAATACCTGCGACTTCTAAGGGTTACGAGCTTCTCTCTTTCTCTCTCCTTTTGCAGGCTCTGAGTTGTAAAGTGATACGAAAACTTCTTTACCTCATTTGACTTTCTTTTTCTTATTTCTTCCTGTTGATTTTCTGCTCATAACAATCTTTTCCTCCTTGTTTGCTCTTTCGATTCATTTCTAATGAATTAAGACCATGTAGTGCATGTCAGACAACTTACAGTGAGAAAATGCTCCGTAAGGTTGATTTTGGATTTGTTTATTTGTGGAAGAATCTGTCTCCGCTAGGTGGCAGCAGGCTGACCTGTGCCTTAATCTAGTCGATATTGCTGCAGCTGTAGCCCCTTTCTTTCCCCCGTTTCAGTTCGTCCAGTTCTTTCTGTCTCTAAGCTGAAAGTGCAAGTTTCTTTTCTCTTTTCTTCCTTCTCTTTTTTCTCGCTAACTTCAGGGTTGTCGCTTTTGTCTTGTTCTGTCCCGTCTCCACCTCTCCCTTCCTAAGAACAAATCTTTTGTTTTTGTATTTGTTTGCTCGTTACCATGGTTTCGTCTCATTTGTCTCAGTTTGTTGCTTCTGGTTGGTTGTACAGAAGTATGTTTCTTTTTTAATTTAACGTTAAATTCCCTAGCACTTAAATATTTCCCTAAACGTAGATCTGTAAAGGTCCGCTTGGTCTCAACGAGCACTGTTCTAAAAATGGAAAACGTAACTGTTACGTAGTGATAATGGTAAGTTTATGGTTACATTCTCCATAAGGGAAAGTTTCCTTTTTTATGTATAGTAAGTTTTATCTGTGAAAATCTCGCCTTGGTTGGACCACCAAAAATACATTTGTTATTGATATACTGTTAAATTCCTAAGAGGTCAAAGATTTGCCAATAAACTTGGCCTCCCTGCTTACTGTTGTCTACTAGTGGAAAATGTCTGTAAAAATAGAATTCCTTCAATTCAACTCAATTTAATTCAACTGTATTCTATTCAATTCAATTATACAACCAACGTTGTCACCCTGTAACAGCAGATCATTTTTATAAATAGGACAGTTACCTCATTCCATATACAAAGAAGGATTACAATTTATTACATTATTTCTGTTTCATCTTCAAAAATCTTACAGATTTTTTTGTATTATGACAGTGTATTGTGTACCAACCAAAGACAATTTTGAAAGACATTCCACTTTTAAAACAAGGAACTATCCAATCTTTATTGTCCTCATAGCTAACTATTGGTATCCTCATAACTAACTGGCTAGCAGCAACTTTATAAGAAGCTCTAGAACATGATGGTGTAGGTTGAGTTGTTTCTCATAAAATTAACATCAGAATTTTGCTATGAAAATTGATGGCCAAATCAAAATAATATCAAAACACTTGATAATGCTGCTAACTTTAGTATATATTCGCTACAAGTTTAGATGTTACAATACTATACAGTTGCCACTTTTTAACAATTTGAGTTTTCTTATTTGCCAGTTAGATAATGGATGTTTTTGTTATCGCTGGCGATGACTACAACATCTAACGGTTAAAACCTGAGATGGTTTAATTTAGGCCTGTGCGCGAACCCCTTTACATCATCATATTCAGTTTAAGCCCTGCACTCTCACTCCTGTGTACCACGATTGGTTTGAACATTTTGTGTTTGGGCAGAGCCATTCAAACACAATTCCTGTTCTGTTTTTCCATTCAGCTCCTCACGCTAGACTCTAGACACACCGCACTGAGACTTTTCCAGGTTGTTTTGCTTCCCACATCATGCTTTTTATTATCAAGAGTTGTGGGCCTTATACTCGAAGCGTTTACAACGTGATAAAAAATAAAAACACAACAAAACAACTTAGGAAGATTGAGGATCATATATATATTTGTATGGACTTCACATAATTAGCAGTGATTGAAAGCGGCTATTTGGAAAAACAAATCACCCGCTCGAACTTTTGTCATGCGTTTGTGTTGATGTAAACCTCCTCTCTTGTGTTGTTGCCTTTTGCGTCGCTCAGACTGCTATGTGCTCGGACTGCTGCGGGGGTGCGTGCGTGTGTGTCTGTGTGTGTGTGTGTGTGTGTGTGAGTGTGTGTGTGCGTGAACTCTGCATGCGGACGCAGGCAGCGGGAATATGTTGCACTGCCCGTGTGCATGCTATTCTTTTCACTCACTCTTCTTTTCATGTAAGAGAATTAAAAGCAGCAAAATTCTCTCACATACACATACATGACAAAATCAAAACAAAGATGGAAATGGACTTTGATAAACGGATTTTTGTTTGTTTTTAAAGATTTCTCTTCTTGAATGTGTGCTTGCATGTCATGCATGAAGGGGGGGGGGGGGGCATGCACCCATGAAGGAGGTTTGCGCTTGGGTTCATGGGTAGAGAACCCCCATGAATTCATCCTTTAGATGTTTTTATGCTCTTGAGGAGGGTGGAGGGGGTAAGTTTTTTTGTTTGTTTTTTTAACATGGCAACCAACATCCCTGTAAAAATCCTTTAATAACAGTGTCAGTTTTTCAATTGCACTGAAGTTTGACTTTCCTTGCGAGGGTGAATGTTGCTTAAGCAAATTTCTTATTCCTCTAGATCACCTATTATGAATGAACCATTAGAAAAGAATGTTAAATCAATAAAGTATACAAACATTAACCAATGTAATCTGTTCTTTAAAGAATGTTCAGTCCTTCCTGTATGACAGGGTTCTTCCAACAGTATGTGAATTATATGCATGTATTTATTATTTTGTTGTTTTTTGTGGACTTGTGGTGTGTTGTACATTTCTGTGTTTCATGTATATTTCATTCTCTGCTGAGCACAGAATGTTTTGTGTATTTTTTGTGTGTGTGGTGGTGGATTTGGTCATGGTGTGTACTGAGTACACTTTAACAGAGGATCTGATTGTGTGTGTGTGTGTGTGTGTGTGTGTGTGTGTGTGTGTGTTTATTTGTTTCATGTAACAGTGTGGGCCTGTCATGTCACTGTTCTAATTTTGTGTGCACTGTCATTCTGATGCATGTCATCTTCCCTGACTATATGTTGTTTCTTTCACCGGTGATAGAATAAGTAATTGTTTTATTTCCCCATCAGGCTGTCTGTTTTCCCTTTAATGTTGCTTTTTGTTTGTTTTTGTTTTTTGGGGTGATTGTCACTTTTCTGATGTGTATTTCTTTTTGTGCGTCACACTGCGAAGTGCCTTACACACAGTCAGCCAAAGCCAGGACAGAAATCTCAGGCCAACAAGCCGCATGTGTGTGGCTGCGGCTATTCTGCAAGATGCCAGGGGGGCTAAGGCTGCTTTGACAGACCACATGTAGCACGCTTTTGTCAAAAGTTCCATTTAGGACCATCTAAAATCACTCTCATTTCGCTCATGGAAGCTGGTTAGTTTATCCATCATGGAGTCTTTGAATTCCAGAAAGTTATAAAGAGACCTTTTCATTGTTGTTATCTGAGGACCGTGATTAATGTTTTGCAATATATGAAAGTGAACGCACAAGTTAAAGCAGGTTGAGAAGAACTCGAGGTCACAGCTGTGAAATTTTCTCAGCCAGTATAGGCCATTAGGGTTGATGGCAGGAGGTCTAAACTTGTCTCCACTTTTCTGTCCCTTTGACCCCTCGTTCTTTGCCCCCCGTGGTTTCCTCCCATTTGCCCGGTTGACTCGTAGATCCGGGTGGTGAAAGCCTTCCGTAGCTCGCTGTATGATGGTATGGAAAAGCCGGAATCCCGCAGCTCCATCCACGACTTCCAGGCCCATCCTGAGTTCATCATTACCGACTCCGGCCACAGCATCCCACTGATCGACGAGACAGACGTGGATGACGAGTCGGAGCGGTCCAACCACAACCATGTCTGCATTGCTCTTCGTCATGGCCCTCTTCCTCCATCCTCTCTGCCTCCTCAGCGGCCGCCACGATCACGTTACCCAATCCGACAGCAGAGCCTTCCAGTCACACTCAACTGCAACAACAACGCAGCAGAAAGCCGAGTGTACCTGACTCGCCCCGGACCGCCTCCGGCACCCCCAAGCCCACTGCATAGCTTCGAAACCTGCCTATAGACTTCCATAGATGACCGCTGACCAGACCTGCAGATGAATTTAACTAAGAAGAGGAAGTAGTGTGATTTTTATAGAAGTTTTAAAGTTACTGATGTTTAACTGCCCCCATCCCAATGCACAACTTTGACCTGCCTTTAGAGGTAAGAGATGATCTAGGAAAGAATGACTAGTGGAAACAAGTAAAGAGAAAAATATTCAAGTGTTAAACTCTTACATTCATAATGCATAAGCCCCTTGTCCCTTTCCCTTTGAACAAATAATGCTTCGGACCAAACTTACAGCTTCAGAAACTTTCCTTTTGCGCTTCGATAAGTGAACAGTGATCCTTGCTGGACCAACCATCTATCCAGCAAGTTTGCTTTGATGTTGCACTGGGCAGGAGCCCACAGGCTGATGGACTCTGCTTTGACTGATTTTAAAGACAATGGACTTCATATATGTGTAAAAAAAATAGTTATAGAAAAAATAATAATTCATAATTCATTTCACCTTTTAATTGATCTTACTGTTCCGATTATTATTGTGGTTACTTCTGCTGAAATTACTGCAGTTACCAAGACAGTTACTCCAGTTACAATGCTTTATCAATTAGCTTCATATATTCATGATGTTTGTGTGTATGATGTGTGTGTGGTATGTTTGTATTATTTGTTTGTTGGTTGGTTTGCTGGTGTTACTGTCTTTGTTTATGTGTCCTCATGGTCTTATGTTCTCTTTCCGTCTCTGTGCTTTGAGTGTGTTGTGTATGTCCTATTAAGACAATAAAGAAAACTTATATTAGTAATATAAATAAACCTAGAGCTACTGCACATAGCGATTGTTTGGTACAGTAATGGCTAACAGTGACAGTACAAGATAAAGACTGAAAAAGAGATCACTGGTTGGCCTTTAATAAGAAAAATGCATATGGATTTCTTTGTGAACAGACATGTCAACCAGTGTAATTGTTTGCGGGACGGTTTAAGAGAAAGGTTTTTGGTTTTTTTTGCTTTCCATGAAACGCACTGTATTACCATTATAACTGTGTTCATTGTGATGTCTTTAACTGGAAAGCATGATTCAAAGTCAAATATATTTTACAGGATAATCATGGTTAATATTGATTTTGTATTCAAGTATATGTGTGTCTTCAAGGAAACAACTATATTAATAGAGAATTGCACTATAAATGCAGCTATCACAGTGCTAAATGCTTTCAAGGACAAAAATATAGTCAACATTCAAGCTTTAAAAAGGCTGCTACTACTGTTTTTATCCCTGTGATATTTTGTCCATTTTAATAGTAAATCATGCATGATGATCAGAAAACAAATAAGGAAGTCGATATGATATTAGATAACTTTTCAGGCAAGATTAGACAAACATGCTATAGAAAACAGCTTCAGACAAAAAACTTAACTCAGTGTGTACTTCAAAAAGATAATCGTGTTTGACTTGTCCTGAGGCAATCAGTGGCTCTCTGTAAGACGTGGCTTTGTTTTCCTCCTCCACATGTTAGCATTCTGCTGATGCTAAAACCAGCTCATTAATGATGCAGACGAAGAGGCCTAAAAGAGATTAACACAGGATTATCTGAATAATTAGTAAATAAAACACTGAAGCAGAACTCCAGGGTTTTAAAAGGGTTTATAGACTAGCATGTTCATTTTGAGCTTGACTCAGGCGGTGGTCCAGTATCAAACCGGCTCATTTTATAAAGTGCATTCTCAATTCAGCTGTGAAGAATAAAGCTGCCCTGTGACTTGTGAACATGGACTACTCTGAATAATTAGCACAAAATTATCTTGACCATGTGTGTTAGACTAGCACAGGTTAGCAAGCTAAGTTTGGCAGGTGTTTATTATCCAACCATCTGTTACAACGTGATTTTCTTCATTTCTCTCTTGCTGCAGTAAATATAACAGTTAAACCATTTCAAATCGGTCACTATAAACGGCATTTCCTGAAAAAATACAGTGCAATGGCACAGGAGGTTGCCTGTGTGTTGCTAGGTGGCTGCTACTGTGTTTCAGATGTTTGCTGGGGTGTTTCAAGGTGGAAACTATGGCATCCCACATTTTGTTAAAATGTTTGCGTGCCATTTATTCCAAAAGGAAAAAAACGGGGGAAATTGTCACGCAGAAACCACACATCAGTATACTGACCTTAAATGTTAGTGATATTTCCAGTCTCGTCTTGTTGGCTAGCTTACATAAAACATAACCTGCCAACAACCATTTACGCTGACTACATTAGAGCAAACAGGTAGCTAAAATTTCCCACTTGTGGGAAATGTTTGTCTTGGTCATGAACTTGTTTCCTCATAGTCCTGTAGATAAGCAGCTTATCCTGCTACTCTGTTTTCTCCACCAAATGAATCACATCACTTCCTATCACATCACTACTGCTGTCGTGTTTCCTAAATATGATGAACAGCATGAAAAGAGAGAGCCTGTCTTGCTTAAGTAGTATCTGTTTCACAGCATTATGATATTTACGCTAATGTAGTGTACTTCTAATAATATCTGTAGAGTGCATGCAGTCACAACACCTGATATCTGCCAAAATACATGGTTTCAAGTGAGTTTTACAACCCAAGTGCAATTCAGTTTCAATTAGGTTTCAAGCAAGTAAAGTTGCATGAGAGTTTCACTATGTAAAACCGGCTTTAAATTGTTGCATCCTACCTTCAGGAAAATTCAAAACATACCCACCTTTTGACTGGGCTAGCAAAGCTGGAGTAGAACCTTTTAAGAAAAAAGGTAAAACAGTCAAACGGAGCCTAACAGTTTTTTATTTCCTAACAAAAATCAGTATCTGAGCTGTAATTTACCAAACGTCCGTAGGTACATCTGGAAGCATTTCTTGTCCTCAAATGTCCTCATGAAACACCTCATGTATTCTGAAGGTAAAAGAACATCAGCCATATGTTGTTTTTAAAATGAAAATGTAAAAGTCAAGGGTGAATTTTAAAAGACAGTGATACCCTTCTTGTTATAGAACAGCTCCCGTGTGACGTTGTCTTCTGTTAATGAACAGCAGAGGGAAAGGTTTAGCCTAATGACAGACAACCTGTCAGGTTGTGTTCCGAATCATGGAGAAGTGATTTGAGTGAGATTAAGTGAGATTAAGTAATAATGTACAGTAAACAAAAGCCCTCACCCATCATACTGTGGAAATCCTCATCCATGTCGTTATAGCAGATGGTGACAGATCTGCAGGCTTTCTTCATCCAGCACATCAACAACCCTTGAACAGAAAACATATGAAAAGAGCAGACATTTGTTAAAGATACTTAAAGTGTAGGCGTTCATATTTCTACCATCTTAATATTACAAATACAAGGCCATACATAGAAAAAGTGCACAGAATAGCTGTGGATTCAGACCCTATCTGGTCATTTAAGGTGGGTATTGTTTGTATTTTAATCCATAAGAAATTGTAGCTGCGTGCATTTACACTTGGTACTGCATCTTCAGCTTGTCGGAGACTGAAATAGGCACCTCTCACCCATATGTACATGTACAGTGTTAAAAAGTTAATGTTAACCAGAAATAGTTATAAGGTCCATAAATAATTTGTTACCTTAAACAGGATTTAAAAATATACTACATTCACTTTCACAGGGGAAGGGGCATATTGGTACTTTTTCATAACCTATTGTTTTAAAATGAATACATTTAAACTAACTCCTGGAATGAAGATGAGGAGTAAGGAGTCAGTGCTGAATTCATACTAAAGTTTATATATTTCAATGCAATGTTATTAAAGTCCCTGTTGGTGTAATGATCAGGCGTCCCAATACTCTTGTCCAGATAGTGTACTGCATCAAACATCCGAATAAAATTCTTTTTCCCTTAAATTTAAATCTACCCTGTATGTTATTATTTTAAGAATATTTTTCACAGAAAATTCCAAATACAGAAACTGGGAACCTGGTTCTGATATTCCAAGGAGCAATGAGAAGTTGTCGATGTGCGGTTCTACTTTTTCCAGCAGATCATCAAAAAAACACTCTGCAAGAAGACATATCAAATGTTTAGTGGCTGGTGTGTTTGATGTGAGCCCCATACTGTGTGATGTGTGATTTTACCCAATAACTGCCTCCTGTTCCGATGACCAG
>JBBJLR010000019.1:0-22584 GCA_037577145.1 Brachypetersius gabonensis
ACATTATTAGTAATATCAAAGGGAACTTTTACTTATTTCATTAAAATTCAGAGCAAATAGGACAAGCACTCATGTAACTAACAATATCCCTAACTTGTTGTGAGTAGTGTATATGTATAGGACTTTACACTTTGTGTGGACTGGTTTGGAGGTGGTGCCTTCCTTTTCAAAATGGCATCAGAAATGGCTTCGAATGGAAGAGTGTCCTCTTTCTGAATGGTAAAGAGTGGACTGTCCCATCTATTTCTTGAATCAGGGGCTTCAAATCTCAAAATGAGTGCATCCAAACTAGAAAGGCAAAAAACAAACAAAGTTTTTAACTTAATTTCTGGGTCGAAAAGACTTACTCACAGAGTGCCATGAGCAACCACTTGGCCCTTTACCATGGCTTCAAATTCAATAAAATATTTTTTAAAAATGGGGAGAACAAGAGGGAACACAAAATGCCTTTTTTTAAATTGATAATTCATTTCCTGTAGAGAAACATTTAGCAACACTGACACAGATTACTGATACTGATCATTTCCACAAAAATACCACCTTTAACGACAACATCTGCACCCAAATGTCTTTTAAACAGGTTTGTGAGAATGAACTGAGGTCGTGGCAATTCATTTTCAGAGGCCACTTTAGATCATTGTCTTACTGCAATTGTGGCGGAGCTTTAAATCATAAGCACACATCTCTTTTGCGTCCTGCGGTTTCTTAGGTGTTTGTCTGTGTTCTTTTGTGACTTCACATAGCTGTGAGGCTCTTGGTGGCATTTGGGTAGGCTGGCCATTTCAAGATTTCTCCAAATGTCTCTCACTGTGGTTACCTGCAGTCCTAGAGCCTCAGAAACGGCTTTGTAAAAGATCTATTTGAGTGGTGTTTAAGTTATCAGGGTTGGCAGTAAGCAGGCCTGGGTACATCTAGTCCAAATAATCCCGATTATTAGCCAAATACGATTAACTGCTTGACTGGGTGCCTAAGGGGGCACTTACTTTTTCACAGGGTCAGTTAGTGCTGAATAACCTTTTCATCTCAACAAATGTGAAATTATCATTAAGAATTTGCATTTACTCAGGTTGTCTTTCATTCATTTTTGGGACAGAAAGTGAGGGAAATAAGCAAAAATGAAATAAATCAAGAGCTGGGTAAATACTTCATTGTAGCTGCAGCCATGTGACTAAAAACAGTACAGCATTCTAAGCTAGAATTAGAAGTTAAAGCACATGCATTCTTGTAAAGACAGTTCTGAACGGTTCTGTGAAGAATTCACAACGATACAAGTAACATGTAAATCCATGCTTACACTTCCTGAGAATACTGGCACTCTGCTTTTCTTTCCTTATTCCATTCCGAGCTCAGATCAGCGGACATCAAACAGTAGACCTGGAAGATAAACAACAGGGGCAAAAATATTCACATTTAATTCTGCTAAACAGTAGTTGGAGAAGGTTTTAGCTTAACTTTAAATAGTCAAATCATACATACCAAACAATGAGGTGTCTGTGCGTGTTTAATGAGACAAAACAGTTCATATCTGTAACCTGGAAAAAGTAAATAAATAAATAAATCTAGTGCCCATATACTACTAAAGAGGTAATATGTTTTGTATGTAGTTTGTGACATATGTAATTGTACACACATTAAATATGCTTATTTTGTCACACCCTGATGTTTAGGAACTGCTTTTAATGTGTTTATGTAAAGTCACAAGTTGCTTTAAGCAAAATTTCAAACCCATGGCGATCTATTGGAGCTACAATAGGAAATCTGCGAGGAGTTTGATGGCATTTGGGACAAAGGAGTTTTAAGTCTGCTGGCTCTGGAGTTAGGGAGAAGCACCTTGTCACTGAGTAGACTCCTCTGGTTGCTTACGACAGTGTTGTACAAGGTTAGAACTGGTTAAAATTCCTTATATTGCAACAGTTCCAGGTCTGACAATTGCCTTTATTGTGTCTCGGTTGCCACGTGAACCAGGTTTTGACCGCAACCTTTGGTCTTTCAAAATCCCCCCCCATAGTGAAGTGTGTAAGGTGTAAAGAGAGAGGTTCAGAGAGGGTTTGGTGTGAGGCTCAGCGAGTCAGAACTGTTCACAGTGGTGGTGAACTGAACCAGACATCCGCTTCTAAAATCTGTGTTTGTCTAAAAAAAAGAGGTAGCTGTTTAAAAACGGTAAACATTCAATCCAGCGCCCACTTAGCACGCCGTCTTAAACTAAAATGAGCTCCTCATACAATTACAGTCCGAATACAACTGTGAACATGCATCTAATTCCCAAGACAACAGACTGAAACTTGCCTTTAATGTAATTCAAAGAATCTAGAATCACAATATCCTCTTTGCTGAGTCTCCTGTTTCAGAGAAGGTCAGATTAAAAATGAAGATTATAGAGCAATATTTTTAAATACTGTCGAGCAAATTGTAGTCTTTACACTTTAAGGAAATCACCACGAACTGACCTCTCAACCTCAGATCGTAAAGCTGCTCTCAAATTTTTCTCACTCTGGGAATCTGCTGACAGAAAGCTTATTAGATGGGCATTCATACAAAAACAATATGAAGTTTGTTTTTTTCTATCCTTCTGCATCTAAAGTCAGTTTAGCTACAAGCAAGCCTGCAAAACTGCTATGTACACACAGTGCCTCAGCTATAGTAGTGTGTGAAAGTTTTTTTGTTATCCCTTTATTCCATTCAGCAAAAGTCAGAAACCCCACAAAAACAACTTTGGGGAGTTATCGGGTAGTGAACTTCAGTCCAAGAGTTACTGAAGGGTATGCAAACTCAAGCAGCACTGCTGTATGTGATTCATTCTGTGGAGGAGACACAAGCACTCTCCCATATCAGTGTTGACATCGACCCAAACGATATCATCTCCTGGTTGTCCTGACCATTAATGAATGGGGTAAGGAATCTAACATGATGCCGAAAAACATATGAACTGCTGTCTGTCATTACAAACTACAGCACAACGAGTGTAGATAAAACAAGATCGACCAAATAAAGTGGCTTGTCTGTGTCTAAATCGTCACGGTCATGTACATTTTTACCTTGTAGATACTTAAAACAAACTTAACAAGTAAATGTAACAGGATATAAGGGTAAACTGCAGATTCAAATGTGTCCCTTCCTTAAAACACCAGCTCATAACGGGCTTGATTCGAGCTGATTAACTGAATTACGACTGTTGTTGTAAGGGATTATTGAAAATGAGCAACACGGGCAACGCCCACATACATATGAAGCAGTAAACGGAGCAGCTGTGTGAAGAATAGGCTACTAAAAATGACAAAAATGAACACTTTTCGAGAATACTGGGCTGAGCTAATCACTTTTTCTAAAAGTCAAAGCTCACTTCACGGCTATGTTGCTTCGAAAGCCCAAATCAGGCACATTTTGGGGCTATTAGCCGTATGAAAATATCGGAAGCCTTGTGGAATATATTTCGGTGTGGTGTGGCAGGGCAGTGTAGGGTTGGCGGGCAGGCCATGTGGGTGTAGTGCGGCAGGGACAGGTTCTGAAAGCCCAGTTTGTTGTGGGTGTTTTCTAGGGCGTATTTCAGCAAGAGTTTCTCACCTGCGTATACGGAGTTCCTGTCCACGCCCAGGCCTTCATCTCCCACTATGAAGACCTGTCGGTCTGTGTTTTCGGTCAAGTAATCTTTTAGCTCCTGTGCTCGCCGGGTTTTCCCGCTGCAGGGGTAACCACACATCTGCACCAGAGGCATGCTCTCCGTCTTCTGGTTTGGAAAACGTGCTTGGCTCGTGTGCGCATGCTCAAAACAGATCAGCCTCTGAGAGACCGCTCTGATAAACAGGAAAATGTCACGAACGCTCTGTTCGTTCATTGGTTAAACGCCAACGGCCTCCACTGCCATTGGCAGTGGAGGCCGTTGGCGTTTCACCCATGAACGAACAGAGCGTTCGTGAAATTTTCCTATGGGGGACGCGCGGACCTCATTGCTATGTGTGGAGACCAACATAGTAATATCTTACCAGTTTATTTGAGTGGTAACACGAATTTATTTATTTATTTTAAACTGCATCTAATGCTATGCTTGTGAGTGTTGGGGTGGGATTCAGAGTGGATGACGGATGAGGAGAGGGCTCGGTTCTGCCCTGCCTACCTCAAGCATAGGGCCATATGTTATTGATATCATGGTATCACTAATAGATATTACTTTTTAGGTATGCCACAGTTATTGTGCCTCTAAAGCAACCCAATAACTAAAATAATAAGACCAATTATAAAGAGACTAAGCGAGTGCTCCACTAGGAGGTCAGGGCTGTATTCACGGCAGTTGCAGCTCAGCGCCCTGCAGGCACTCACGACTTGTTTGTATGGGCGATCTGTTTAAATGATATGTATGCATGTGCAAAAGATCGCTTTATACTCGCCATTCTTCGTTTCTGAATGTAAAAATGTATTCACGGTCACTTCGATGGATTTGATGTGAACTGGTATGCGTGGACAGTGTTGTGTTGAAATCAAACACTGCACTCTGTTGGTTGCGAGCTCGTGGTTCATTCTCTTTGCAAAGACAAAATGCATGCAGTCTACAGGATAAAACCCCCCTATCTGGGCAAATATGTTCCACAAACATCTGTACGTCTAGCTTATAAAATGTCCGAAACTCCCCTTCTCGAAGTTAACTTAAGTGCAGCTGTTCTTACCATAAATTGTAGAACCGCTTAAATCACGTATTTCTTTATTTATTTATTTATTTATCTATCTATCTATCTATCTATCTATCTATCTATCTATCTATCTATCTATCTATCTATCTATCTATTTATTTATTTATTTATTTAACAACAGGAATGTACCTCTGTTATTCTATCTTAAAATAGCAGTTTCTTTCTGTTCTCCTTCTCAATAATGTAGAGGTATTAAATACCGTGGACATCTAGTTCCTATCACCGGAGCTACGTTTCTATGTAATTAGGGAAATTTGCGTAAAAACACTATGAATTATTTTGTTTATATCTTAGTGATTCATTAAAAAAACAACAGAGATGGGATTCCGCTCATATCTGACATCCACCAATTAGTTCCTATTATAGTGAGAGAGAAAAAACAAAACAAGGCAATAAATCAAATACAAAAACGGGACATTAGTTCAGAGCATGTAGTTTAAAACACTGAGCTGTCCTGCTTACCAGGAACATCTGCACAGCAGTTCTGGGCAGCAGAATATTAAACACTGTCTTATGCACAGGCATCTGAAAAGTCTCCTAAAACAGCAAGGCTATCTATAGATTTCTCCAGAGAAGATCTATTTCTCTTCTGAATATACAGCGGATATTTCACATCACATATCCCTTGCAGTGTTTCAAGTGCTTCCTATATCTCCCAGTTCTCCTAGATTATACAATGCGTGCAGCTACATTATGTCTCGTGTTGAAAGAGCAGTTTGCAAACATCACCACCATCTTTTCAGAGTAAAAGAAGACATGTTTAATTCATCTTTTAATATTTGAACATTAGACAAAAATGTATCACACATATGATATCAAAAAAATGATATATTAGTTACGAATAAGTTGCATGTGTAGGTGCGTGGAAGATGACATATTATGTCACGGGAACATCATTTCCATTTTTCAGTGTAGTTTTTCAAAAGCTTTACCACGAAGTGTGTATCCTGAAAGGTCAGGGGGAGAAAAAACACAAGACAAAAAGTCTACTGTTAACTTTCACTGCGACGACTGAATAAATATGGTGTAAAAAGATTGTGAGAGAGATTTAAAAATCGACAGTGCAACTGAAATGACCTGGTCACCATGAGCTGTCCTCTGCTGGGGACGTTGCATGGCTCTTTGCTTCTGCTTCAGCTCGAATGAGTCTTCAGCGCTGTTTGGAATGCTCTTCCTACCCATGAAATGGCCTAACGAAGGAGAACAAATCAAAAAGTGGCTTCTTTGCTTGATTTCAGAGAGATACTCCTAAAAAAAACTGATGTCAAAACAGAATCGAATTCTAAGAATAACACTGACGACATAAACGTTCTGAAATAACACAGAATTATCCTGAGCATGAAAACTGTTAACTGTATTCTACTTTACATTTTGCCTTTCCACAAAGTTAATCATTCGCTTAAGCAGTTTCATGAAGAACTACTTTGAGTCACATAAAGCTTACCTGTTGCCCAAAGGTTCCCTCTTGGATTTACTTTGATTTTTGACACTTTGTTTCTTAGCTCAGTCAAATCGAGATTAACTGATGTACATATGGGTACGTAGGACAGCATCGCCAGGGAGAGCAAGAGTAGTCCGAGTTTACAGATTCCACACAAAGATTTCACAGCCATCTCCAGCCTGGTATCCGAGCGCTGGTTCTTCTGTCTTGCCTCTAAGGCACACTTTCATCGCTCAGGAGGAGCGAGGGATATTTATAGGAGCGCAGTAGGGAGGGCTGTGCTGAGCTCACACCGCCGAGGATTTCAACACATCTTCAATACATACTCAATTACAACCACTACAGACCCCCAAACCTTATTTCAGTCTTTTGTACCAGAAACCAGGAGACCTTACAGACATTAAAACAGAGGTCATTAAAGGTTGGGGTTAAAATTAAATTCTGCTGCATGCATGGTTCATGTCCCTGCTGTGAATGTGCAGGGGAACCAAAAAACCCACAACCCCAAAAATAGGGGACCTGTTGCTGCAATGCTGCCTCTTAAACTCCCAACACATCAAACTGGACTAGTGTATTCACGTGTCTCCGTATCCTCGATGCCAAAGTAGTTCTTTTAAAACCTACATCCTTTAAATATCTGGCCAAAACAATCAAATATTAGAGATTCAAGACACATGTTTCATGTGTTTACGACTCCCTAATAAAACTAAAAGAACGGAACGTATCATCAGTCATAAAAAACAGCAAGTAAAACGTGGTTAGATTAAACTAAGCTTGAAAGTCAGGACTTCTTTTTGTACACAGTACTGTTATTTATATCTGAGAACCAGGCCTTCATATAGGGATAGAAAGGGTCCTCAGTAATGAGACTATAATTCAAGCAATACCTCTGTGTGCGTCTCTCTGATGGGCCGTAATTACTGCATGAGTGTTTTCCAGTTGATCCACTGCAATGTTCATCTTCTCACGTGTGAGCTGTCTCTCTGAAAACTTCAGGTGTTGATGCGCATAATATGTCCTATCTAGGGAGTGTGTGTGTGTGTGTGTGTGTGTGTGCGTGTGGTGGGGGGGGGGAGCAATTTCAGCCCAAGGTCACCCCATCATAAGATTTTCAGTGGATTTGGTCTTAAGTATCTTTACAGAAAAATGGGCTTCATCAAGACGGGAAGTGGTGACCTAGTGGTTTGGGAGTTGCGACTGCAATCAGAAGGTTCAGGGTTTGAACCCCAGGGCTTCCATTGGCACCACTGAGGTACCCTTGAGCGAGGTACCACCCCCCCACCCCCACCTAGTAAAATATTACTAGGATGAACAATCTGAATAGAAAGCACTGAGCTAAAAGTACAATCACCAAAACAGTTTTAAGGAAACCGAAGAGACATGTAGCAGAACGGCACAACCACTTTAAATAGGTGCCACCATAACGTCCTTTTCCCATCTAATTGGGTTGTTTGGGACATTTCTGGCATGTGGTTGAATTTGGGGGCGAGGAATGAATTTTTCCAGTCAAGCGTGTTTCTCCAAACTACACAAATTCAGGGCCAGAAGGACAGCACAGCGCTACAGAGGGGTTTCCTTTGCGTTGTCAAATACTGTTCCACTCACTGAACACTGCAATGCTATGAGGGCTGATACCCAACCTAACTTCCTCACAACTTGAATGGTAAGGGTTGTGGCAACTCTTGTGTGTATCACTTACCTTTTACTCCAAAAGAGCTAAAGAACACTTCCTTGCATTGTTAGCATGTCCCTGTACCCATGAAACATTGACGGAATTGATCCACACCCCAAAATGACTCAATTTTCCATTTACCGTAGATGTATACAATCAACCAACATGCTTCGGATCCTTGTGTCAACCTTTATGTTTCACATCTCACAGACATACAGATTCGTAAATCACACGGACAGCTTTTGAACATGTTGAGAGAAATTGATCCGTGTTTTTTATTGAAAGAAAGAGTTTAAGTAACTATTGGCTCCTGTTGTTTGTTAGCTACATTAGCATCAGAACTGTAGTTCTAAACTCAATGGCCCAGACAGGGATTAAGACTAGTCCTGGACTATATTTCTCTTTCAGTTGGAAATCTCCATTCATACTACTTTTTAATGCTGGTCCAGGCTTAATCCCTACCTGGGAAACCACTCTTACATGCTTTGGCTAATCTACTACACGTTGGGTATATTTGACTTTTTTGCCAAACCATTCCTCCATCAAATAAAGAACATTAATATTTGGTTCATATTTTTTATTCCATACAAAATTCAGATCTTTTGAAACAGGTTTAAGAGATTCGAACATACGGCGCAGTAACAACAGGAAGGAAAGAGACTAACTTCAAATTGTGTTTGGTATGGCGAGACAAAATAAACAAAATTGTGTTCAATTTTAGCGCTCTCTGGAACATCGAGTTTTACAGAATGAAAATAGCATTGAACCGTATTAACAAGTGCACGGTTTCCACAAATATTTTTAACACTTTAGCAAAAAATTGGCCCACAAAAGGGTTTCACTCTGTGGTTTGTCTTGTCATGTCGTTCTTGGTAAAGGACCTTCACTCTCTATGTACCAAAACAAAAAGGCCCAGCATACATAGAACAGCATACTGCAAAACAAAAGAGAAGACATCAAAATGTTAAAACGTGTATTTAACATTAAACTGCACCCATGAAACATCATCATTTATTTACGCAGATAGTGCTTACCTTAAACTTGGGGTAATCATTCATCAAAATTGTAACAATTCCTATGTATGGCACAAACCTTAAGAGGGAGAAAAGATTAAGAAAAGATTAAGAATGGTAAACCTCAAATGCTTCAGTTGAAAGTCATTAAAAATGTCTAGTAACAGTTCATTCAATGTAGAGAGCTCAGTAAAAGCTAAACTAGTGCTTACCCTCTGGCTCTGCCCACCACATCTTTCTTCTCCAGCCAGTGCTGTCCTCGCTTATATAGGCCTCTGTCATCTACGGAGTTATTATCACCTTTTGTCAAGAACTTGATGTCCCCATTTTCTCTAAAAAGACAAATATAATAAAATCAGCCCTCTAGCAATTCAAAGTCCATTGACAAGAGTATAGAAATACAAGAAGTTAATTAATTTTTCATTGTTTGCACATTTGCTTAACACCGGATTTTATGATTTTGGGTACTGTACTGTTTTTACATCACTGAATTTATGAGTTGAGATACAATCATTGCATCTCACTGTTATTTGTTAACCTTTATCAAATGTTAAAAAAACAAAAAAAACAAACATTGTGACACAAACATTGTGAAAAATACTAAAACCCTCTCTATGCCCTGTACCTATAGATTTGGGCCAAAAATGATTTTGTAGAAATCATAAAGCAATTGACAAGAGTATAGAAATACAAGAAGTTCATTCTTTCTAATTGTTTGCACATTTGCTCAACACTGAGTTTTATGGTTTCGGGTACCCCAGATAAGAAAGCAAACCTCAGGGAAGCAGCTTTAGGATGTAAAGGAGCAGTCTTCTCTGAGGTCTGAACTAAGGAACTGTTACACCAGACATTCCACTACATTTTTTATTTCAGTGGCACACAATGTAACCTAAAGCAGGGATTTATATATATGGGGATGTAAATAAGCTGCGACAAGTTGACACTAGATTTCTGTAAGTGACACACTTGGGCATTTGTCTGTGCAGCCTGGCTTGAAATGACACCACAGTCTTCAAATACAGTATTAGAGAAATGCAGTTAAAATTGGGAGATTGATATTCTTGCTTAATAATTTAACAAAACTATTTAGGTCATTATTTTACACTAACTACCTGAAGTATTACTTTCGGTTAAAAGCCCAGTTTGGATCACAAAGAACCAATAATATTAATCATGTTGTGGTTTAGGCTAATAAAAGGTGCTGGAAACGTGCTATTGTGTCTCATTTGCCTGCACAGTGTGAGCTTCGGATGAAGAAAAACGGCTAATAATAATCAGCCAAAAAATAAAAGAAAATTTCTCATCTGTGTAACTATGGCAACTCAATCTGGTATTCAAAACAATCAGTCAAGCTACTTGTTTTAACATTACATGTTGATCAAAGTGAAATAACTGTACATCAAAGGAACAAAAACTGTGATAAATTACATCCCAATACTTTTTTATGGATATTGTTAGTACTTAAACACTTGAAACCACATGATAAGTTAAAAAAATAAACATTGTGTCAATATATTTTAAAAAATACTAAACCCTCTCTATGCCCTGTACCTATAGATTTTGCCCAAAAATGATTTTGAAACCATCATAAACCAATGTCCTAGACATCAAGCGGTATATTTATAGCCATTCTGTTTAATACATTTTAATAATAAAGCTTCAGATGTCTGGTTGTAACTCACTCTGACTTGGTAAAATTAGCTTTTAACCACTTTGTATTACTCTGTTTATATTCTAACAATCGAATTATGCAGAAATTTGAAGTAATCCATGGACTTCCTTCTTTAAGTACTCTAAATGCATCATGAGCAGCTTTCAGAACCCACTGATGTTTATAGTTAATGCACTTTTGCTGTAAGTGTTCTGGGATGAAAACAAAAAAGACGACAAAATGCTGATTCCAAGACTGTACTCACTTCTCGTGAATTTTGAGCACCCTGTGCACAATAGGAATCTCTCGTCCCTCAATCCTGAACACCACGATTTCTCCCACTCTTATTGGATCCTCTACACGGTTCGTGAGGAAGAGGAGATCTCCTCTGTAGAATGCAGGCTCCATGCTCCCACTGTATTGCAACAAGGACAAACTTTAAGCAGCAACACCTTTCATCAGTTGCAACATCTGATGCTAGCACTATGCCCCGCTTCAATAAAACGGCACACAGCATTTAACTAAGAAAATCAACTACTGCATTTGATATCGGGCATGATCTGGTCATTAGCAGCAATTTAGAACATAACCATGATCATTTAGAGCAGAGTCCTTACCTGAGAACAACTACAATTGGGCTTTCACTTCCAGTTACAACCATTAAGCCTTTCCAAATCATCAAGGCTGAAGACACAATCATCCCAAAATTCAGCACCTGATAATAAAGCTGAAATCGGACATATTAGTCAAGAACAGACAATGTAATCTATTCTCTCCAGTTTAAAGACGATACAGCAAATAGAGGCCAATTCAGTTGTTTGACGAAAAAAAAAAAAGAGCAATGGCAATTTACTTTTTTGCCAACACTACACTCCATGGACAAAAGTATGGGGACATCTGATCATTACACGAAGGGGGACTTTACATTGCATTCAAATACACAGACTTTGATATGAACTAGCCTCCTCTCCTTACAGCTATAACAGTTTCCATTCCTCCTGGGAGGCTTTCCACGAAATATATATATTTTGTTCTCTAAAAAACATGTAGTTTCTGTTGGAAAATGAGATCAGGCACTGATGTTGGAAGATCTGGCTCGCAATCTCCGTCCCAGGTTCACCCCAAAGGTGCTGGGTGGAGTTGAGGTCAGGGCTCTCTTGTACATCGAACTCATCCAACCAAGCTGCGTCCACAGAGCTGTCAGCGTGGCGTGTTCCAAAATATCTTCGTATGCTAAATCTCTAAGATTGCTTCCGTCACTGAAAGTAGGGGTGCACCTGAATTCAAGAATTGAATACGGTGTATTTTGATTAGAGGTGAACAGCAGCCAGCTGTTAAACCCCCGTTACTGCCAGAGGAGCCCTGCAGGCCCACTTCCTCCCTCCAGCTTCAAGACTTAGCTGATGAGTGAGCCCCCTTTGAAAGCCCCCTGTCCACCTGGGGCTGCAGGAGCAGGTGGGCCCGGGTGCTGGCTGTGAGATGACGTGGAGAAGAGTCGCTCACCTGGCGCTTATTCATCCGCCGAACATCGTCCAGGAAGTCTAAAGACAGCATCTTCTCCAACAGGGCTCTGGTGTAGAACTTCAACCGCTTACTATCTACAGGACAAAAACAACCGGGCTTAAAATACTCAGAACTAAAACAATCAGGGGAATATTACTTTTTAAAAATTAATAATAATATTAATGATTACCGACTCTGGTCCTCCGTGTGCGCTCCCACTGCACGCTTCACCCGGAAATACGAAAATCGCTCGCGGAAGTCTGGTTCTGGGGCGCATGCGCAGTAACCGAACTCTAAAAAAAAAAAAAAAAAAACCACATCTCACCAAAACACTTTTTAAAACTTTGAACGGAGTTTTACTTTCACACTGTATACGGTGGCGGTCTGGACTCGCAACATACTTGTGTGACGAAACTCTAACGGCTGATTATGTTTTACATTCATGAAGCGAAGTTTATGTAAGCAAAACCTAAATTCAGAGTCTTTCGGAATGAGTTTCCTTTTCCATACTTTTCACAGGTTCTTAGATAAAGTTTTGGCCCAAAACACATGTTAAAACCAATAATGAGTGGAGAGATATTTCTAGGTTGTAATAAGGAAGTTTTTTTGAAGGGTTCACTGGTCATTTTGGAGAGAAAACAATATTGCAAAATAAGCTGTTGACCTTGTGACCCACGGTTCTCATCACCATCATTCAGATCAGTGGAATCTCCCCTTAAACAGGGCCTAGTCATCTTCAGCTTTTCACACACAATTATCAATATTCATTTATTGTTGCAAGTTAGACATTTATGTGGGATGCACGTTTGGAAAGGTTCTGTGTGAAACTCGCAATGCGCTATTTTTTATAACCCCTTCACAACAAAGTCAGACTACCCAGATAAACACAGACGGTCTTCTTTGACTGCAGTCTGGACTTTCTGGTCTGCTGGCATTGCCTTTCAACCAAAACAATTCAATTTTGTTTACTGTGAGCTTCCTTAATCAACCAAAACAAATAATCTAACATACAAATAAAATACTAAAACCGTCTACCCTGTTTTTGATTAACGTTGCCAGAATGGTCCAGCTTGGATGGTAGTGGACAAACACTACTAAAAAAAAAAAAAAGTTACATATGGACTAAACAACTGGGTAAAATCACAGGAGACATGAAAAACAGGATGTAGTTTTAATTGGACAGTAATCAGTAAATAACAAAATAAAAATCTGAAAATACATTTATGAAAGCCAAAACATAGGATGAATATATACTGTTTCACAAGAGTGATGTCACAGATCTGAGTAAATATTAAAGTTGTAACCAAGTCCTGTTACTCCATATATTCATATGGATTTACAAAAGTGCTAATTTTGATTGTAAGAATGGCTCATTAAATATAAATGCTAATGGAACTACTTAAATGGAATGAATATGAAAATATATCTTCTCTGAGTGCAGATACCTGGGTTTACGTGAATACCTTTCTAAAGCAACTATATGATCTCCAATAGTAACAATACTGACTTCCAGTAGCAACACTGTTAAATATATAGATCCTCACTGAAGGAGGCGCACTGCAACCTGAAAAAAATCTCAGACTTAACACCAAATGGCATATGTTCAGAAGCAGCATTTGTTATAGCTACCATAAGCACCACCTAGGATTCCTTCTATGGCTGTTTAAAGATACTCAATTCCTCTCTGGTTTGCCCTGATGATATATTTGGGGACCTTGTAAATGGTCAAAGTGCTGCATGACTGTCCAGCATATCTTTTGAATATAACATTAAATTCATACACATTTAATTTGGACAAGTCAGCGGTGTGATGTACCAAATATAGATTCGATATAACATTGCCTTTACCAAACACACATACATTGTGCTCCACTGACAAAGACAAAAACATAAAATTACACTGTCATCATGATTAAAAGAAAATTAAAAATAAATTACGATTATCAGCATACATATAGGTGACATACAGAGAGGTAAAGTAGCGCAAGGCAAAAAAGAGAAAAAAAATTAACTGCATTAACGGCTCTGTTTTTTTTCATGAATTACGCATTGGTACTACTTCTAAACAGTTCATAAGCTTGAGATAAAAGACTTGAGATAAATATGTATTATAGTGTAAGGCAACGTGTTTTCATATTACATTTATCAGCTGCATATACGATAGAGGTGAAGAGCATGTCCAGCCATTTTTCGCTCTGAAAACCTATGTACAGCAGCTGCTGACTGAACAGATTCATTACTTCTTTACTTCATTACACCACAGAACGTCCATTTGTTCCTCAAGCCTGAACTTTGCCGACAGTATGAAAAGTACTATTGATAGACTCAAGTGACAAAGTCTCGCTGCACGTTTCAGTTTGACATTCGGACGGCTCGTCTTCAGTACACAAGACAAATTTTCTTTGTGTATGTTGACTCTGATCACTTTGTTGGTTTGTTGACATTTCCTCCTCCTGCTTCCCCAGAATCCCTGTGCCTTCAAAGTCCTCTTTGTTCGTCTCCTGCTCTTCGGCCTCCTTCACCTTGTGCACAATGTAGAGATGCCTGCTGAGTGCCAGCTGCGAAGTGAAACAGAGGCCACAGCGCTGGCACTGGGGTGTGTCCGCATCCATCTTGTGTTGAGGTATGTGTTCTTGAAACTGTTCTGGGTTCTCAGTGGTGAGGCCACATTTGGCGCAGCGGAAAAGGGGCTTAAAACATTTGGCAGAAGTGGCATCTGATGTACAACTGTCCTTTGCTGCAGCTCTCTTATGGCCCTAGGAGTAATACACACTACTCTGAAATCCATATCATGATGCTTGTGACTGCATACCATATCACATCAGGACATTTACAAAATAAATGACAATGTATAGATATGTGGTAGTTACTGATTTAGTTCTCCAAGTACTGGGATGAAGCAAGCAACTGATTATCAAGATTTTTTTTTAATAGTGAAGATTTGCACTTACAAGCTTAAGGACTTTACCAGTCTCTTGAGAGGCTAATTTGGCCATGAGACTGAAGTCTGGGTTCTTGATTCCATGCATCAAGCTGAGATGGTTCTTTAGCATAGAGGGTTGAGTGAAAGTCATCCTCTCATTTGTGCAATACCTTTAAAACAGTTGCAAGACTTAGAAAATGGCAGTTGGCAAGTATGTACACTGTATTGATATGATGTAATTAGCAAATGATTATGAGAATGTTTTAATGTAACCCCTCTCTTCTATGCTTTTCATATGTGCATGCTGTAGTGACTGGTCCTTAGGTACTTCAAACAGTCTGCATTTTTGCCTGACCCCAAATTAGAACACACCGAGACGTAAGCTTTTGAATAATGTAGGCAATGTAAGCCACAAGAGCAACTAATTAAAAATCTAATCTTTTCCAATAGATTCACTATTCCATGGTGTAATCTTACCAGCATATGTAAACTTTCTTTTTGCTACCATGGTCATTACGAATGTGTCGTCTGAGACTTGTGGAAGAATTGAAGGACTTTCCACACAGCCTGCAAGGATTTCTCTTCACAGACTTAACAGAAGAAGAAGAAAAAAAATCAAGATTTTGAAACTTTACCGTTCTAGGTAAAAACTCTATATGCATTTATAAACATCCAAGTGTTACAAATATCACAAACAGTCAACACAGTATTTTCACCCTTAAATGATTAAAGCAGTCCTTACCTTGCCATGGCTGGTCTTCATATGACTAACATATGTCTCTCTGTCTGGTACCCACAAAAGACACTCTCCACAAGTCCAGCCAGTGTTCTTCATACTACTGGACTTCTGCAAAGTTGAGCCATCTCTAACTTCTTTGACAGTCTCATTACTGGGCTTGCTTAGTTTTGTCTGGTGGTTCGCAGAGGCACATTTTAGATCACGTGGAGTTAATTCTGCCTCAACCATTTTGCATTTTTCACCTCTGAAGGTACTTTCATGGACTCCCTGTAGAAAACCAAAGCAATGCGTATTCTAGTTACAGTATATGGCATTACAGTGACAAAGGAGTAAAAACACCCACACTTGTAACTGTCTCCAAACCTTGAAATGCTGCACCAAGGATAATTTTTCCATGAAGACCGATGTGCACTCAGGACACCTGAATGTACATGTACGCTGATGGAGATGTTGATACAATAGCTGCTTCTTTTTAAAAACTGTTTCACAGGAGCACTTGTGGATCAGCCTGCAAAACCACAGGAATAATAAGGTTACTAAGCCTGAGATTAACATTAACTTGCATATTAAATTATGCATATTAAACTAACAAGTCACCAGTCTCTCTCTACGTTATACTTCCATTTTCATTTTACTGTATTGCTCTTGGGAAACTCTTCCAGTGATAACATGTATTGGGTCTAAAGGAAGGAACTCCTTTTTTTTCCTTCTTTGTCTGAGGGGAACTCCTGCACATTTGTCTGATCACCTTGGGACCCCAGGTCACCACCTTCCTGGGTCCGCAATCACTGGGGCCCCGTGCCAAAATGCCCTCGACAGGCAACAGCTGCTTAGAGCTCCAGCAGAGATTGTGGCTCATGATCCTGTTGTTTATGGACTACAGACGCTCAGTTACTCTTCCAACAAAATTTACCTCTATGGCCACTTAGTGGATCCAACTCTGTCAGCCCTAGATGGCCTTTCTGTCAATAATCTTCTTCATGAAGGTCTTCTCATGTTATTTATCCCCATAAAGACTCTCTTTTCTTTTTCTCTAGGTTGACCTGAGGAGGATGGGTTCCCTTTTTGGTTCTTGGTTCCTCCCAAGGTTTCTATCTCCAGTTTTTCCTCGCCTCTGTCACCGTTGGCTTACTCACTAGGGGCTCAGACCTGGATTCAGGTAAAGCTGCTTTGTGACAACTTGGTTGTAAAAAGCACTTCATAAATAAAATTTTATTTAATAGGAAAAACCTACTTACTGATATGAAGGTTCACTGCCACCATGCTTGCTCTTTACATGCATAAGGCATCCATCAGATGATTTGAAAGCAACAGGACAGAGGGTGCACTTATAGAAGACCCTACAATGTTTCTCTTCAATATGACTCTTCAGAAGAGGAAGTGACATGAAAAGCATTTCACAATGCAGGCACCTGGAGGAAAACATTCATTTCAACAAAAATGAAAAAGTATATAGTGAGAAAACAATGTTTACAAAAACCCACCCTGAATGAGAATTAGTCACAGTCAGTGTTACTTACGAGTGGCCAACTTTCCGTGTGAAATGAAGGCAGTTGTTCTTCACATGCTTCTGAAAATCCACAGAGCGAACGACAGCCCCACATTCAGGGCAGCAGAGCGGGGGCTTGTGTGTATGGATCCGCTGGTGGGCTCTGTAGCTGCACTTGTTAGGGAGCAGCATTGTACAAACCTGGCACATCTATTTTAAACAAATCCCAACCAATCCAAAGATAAATACGTTATACGTACAACACTGGCTTTAATTTAAAAACAAATGGTTATAGGCTCCATGGATGACCAGTGCCATCTAATCACATCAAAGTGTTTTAACTTTGTTACTCACCAAACCCTCAGACTCTGTGGAGGACCTTTGGAAATGACCTGCAAGTGCTAAATAATCCGACATTTGCTTATTGCATTCCCGGCATTTGAGTCCATACCAGACAACTTTATCTGGATAGAGAGGCATAACAGCTTGGTTTTTGGATGGCTGCACAGTGCTTCTCCCTTTAGTTGTCTTTAATGGAGCCTGTTCATACTTCGTGGGCACCAACATCTGATCGACGGCAATGGGCTTCATGAACAGCTGAGAGCACTGCATCATCATGCCTTTATTCTTGTGATCACGAGCATGTGCTAAAAGTGCACATCTGTTGTAAAACACGAGAGTTTTGGAGCAGTGTGTGCAGGTCACTTCAATATGCACACTCCGTCTACTATAATGAAAGGCAAGGCTCTTCTCAAGTCCAAATGAATCGCCACACTCCAGGCAGCAGTAGCCATGAGCTGGGAGCCTGATGTTACTGTCGGGTGGTGGATTCAGGTTGGGCACATATGTTGGCACAGGATTTGAGTAATTCAACAGCCTGTTTAAAGTTCCAGCAGCAGTACTGGGTATGATGGCATGCGTGTTCGGGGACATTTTTTGAACTTGGTGCACTAAAGGGACACTGCTGCATGCCGTGGGGGGCGGCAGCTGGGAATGGTCTTGCCTGGGGGCAGAAGACCTTGCAGTCACTGAAGCAGCAACACTGTGTGGGACTAGATTTAGGTTGGCTAAGTGTAATGCCTTGGGAAGGTAATTTGGATTGGCGGAGCAGCCTGCTTGAGATGGAGATACCTTTCTCTGCTTATTTGCATTCTGGGTTCTTTTCAATCCAGTGCTAGTGTTTGGGGACTGGGATTTTGTGGAGCTTTTAACTGCTTCAGTATTTGCTGACACACGACATGAGAGAGGTGTCTTCAAAGACTCCTGTTCTGGGTTCTCGCAAATAAGTTCACTTCTATCATGGGAATGACACACAGGCAATATTTTAGAGAAACAATCTTCCACTGATGACTGAGATGGAGATGACCCAAAGGGTGACTGGAGGTCTTCCGTTTCAGAATCAGGAAATATGCTAGTAACCATCCGTTTGATTTGTCCAGAGGATGTTTTGATTGTCTTTATTCTGACTCTCGGTATGGCTGGAGGTGAGCCAGCAACCAGAGCAGGAGATACTTTTCCACTGCTGTCACTACATATACTCACTGGGCTATCAGGTTGTTTAATTAACTGTTTAACTACTTCAAGAGGGCTTCTTGGGCTCCTTGGTGATATGGGCACTTTTGGACTAACCTTCATCGGCTCTTTACGAGCCAATGGCAAGTCCTTTGAATCTGTTAGTTCATTGTGATCCTTTTTCGCATTCAAAGCGACCAATGCATCAAGGCAAGAAGACAGTTTAGAGGTCTGAGTTTTGACACATGCACGAGGAGAAGATGGGTTGGTTTCAGGAGTTGGATATGCACTTGTTGCAGTATCATCAATTGTACCATCCACCGTCAATTGACCACATATGTTTTCCATTTTATCTTTTTTACACTCCGGACTCCCACTTCTGTGAAATATGGCATCATTACAGGACTTGTTTACAATTTCAGAATCAAGATCTGTCTTATGGCACTTGTCAATCATGCTGCATGCTTGTGAATTTCCATGACAGTCTGAAGTAGAGGTATCTGCAGACACGAACAGTGAGTCATTTGGGAAATATAAATCTTCATGATGTGGATGGTTATTATTAATATTGCTCAGAGTTTCTGTTGGCTCTGGGCTGGATACAGGACTTAAGTCCAGCACTGACTTTGAAAGATGTGGAACCTTTTCCGTCTTGTAGGTCATAGGACTTTTTTCCATTAAACTGCTTGAACAGTCCCCATTCAGAGGTGACAAATCCAACATATTGTAATTGCTATGACTTACAAGATGTGTTTCAAATGAGCTAGAAGAAGCTCTGAACCCGTTTTGCAACAAATGTCCCAGCTGTGAGTTCTCTTTCACCATAAGGGGTTCATAACAGTCCTGGCGATTAGTGTTTTTCACAATAACACTAACAGCTGGGACATCTGACGTAGTCGCTGGCTGAGGGACTGAAACTGTAGTATCCATGCACAGGTCTGTGTGCTTAAGGTGCCCCTCAGCCTCGTCCTGACTGTCCTGGATGGTCTCTTTGGCATCCAGACTGGTCGCATCAGGGATGTCAAAGGCAGCCAAGAGGTCATCAAAATCAGGGGTCTTCATGTCACCCATGACTGATATCTTTCAGAGACCTGACAAAACAAAACAAAATGTCCAATCAACAAATACACGACTACTCTGAAGCAGTTTACTCCAGCTGTTCCCAATCCTGGTACAGTAGCTGTTTCCTTGCTATAACAAAAGCAACTCATCAGCTAATTAATTACTTCACTTGAGTGTGTTAAGGAAAGACAAATCATTACACTGTGCAGGGCAGGAGTACTCCTGCATCAGGACTGAGAACCACTGGTTAAACCACAACCTCTACCCGAAGATCACAAAAATTCAAGGAAATTATGTTTACTGTATGTTATACTGATTGTTGACGCAAGTAGTTACCATTTGAAGCTTGATCATTCATCGCTGCCACTCTATGAGGTTTGGCGTCTCCATCGGCTCTTTTCCAGTCCACCTTCACCTCCTACCGACTCTTTTAGGGAGACCCATAACAGCCAGCCATTCTAGCAATGTGCCAAGATGTACAGTAACTTGGACGCTGTTCATAGCATTTTCAGGATGAAGCGGGTAGACTAAAGTAGGCGATTGTAGTTCTGGGTTATCACTATCTGCCCTGTTTCATGGTACGCCAAATTAGCAAGCATTTGAAAACGTGATTAACCAGCGATCAGGCGTACAGCATAGCTGCCACACAAACAAGCGACCTTGCCATCGAGAAAAAAAGCTACAAATGCCACCAGGTTACTTTAAACTATGTACTTTAATATCTGGTATTAGCTAGCTAGCAGAGTGAACTTACTGTAGCAGTTCAGTGAAGCTAAGCTAACGAGCCAAGTTACACTGGCAGTATGTCGAAGCACTTTTCGTCATGCGTTACAGCATTTACAGCGTTTCGAGCAATGTAGTGTGGTTCATTACGAATCCGCTGCTTTCGGATACTTGCGTTATGTACTCCAACTGAAAGACGCGGAAGAACAGCTCTGTTTATTCCGAGCTAACGCCGTTGACTACTGTTAAAGCTAGCTGGCTAGCTCCGCGTTCACGTTTGCTGATTAAAAAACAGTCTAGGCCAGGTTTACTGTTCTACAGTAAGAGTCAGTTGGCTGAAATGTCATGTGAAGAGACATGCTGATTAAAGAGCACACATTGCTTGTTCGTCTGTTTTAATCGCGTGTGTGAAATTTGGATTGTTTACATTCGCCTGGCGCCGCTGCTAGTTTTCCTGCTCTTCCTGTTCAGCAGAGCCATCAGGACCCCACGCAGAAGCAGAAAGCAGAAAGCAAAATGCTACCATTCAACCTAAAACAGCCGCGAGTCTGATAACACCGAGTAGAATTTTGTAGTTATAACCGCTTATTCACATAAATGCTTATGTGGGGCTAATTCCATCTTAAGTGCATGAACGTGTATTTATTTCACTGTTTTCAAGCGTCCCAGCGTTGGCTCAGCGACACCCACGGACGGCCGTGTTTCTGCCTGACTGAAAGCTCTGGACGAAGACGATTTCGTTTCATTGTTCTTTAGGAGGAATATTTCGAACTGAAATAAACAGAATAAACTAACCACACAACATATTGACGAATAGGAATACATTTACCAAGTGACCCAATGTGTCTTAAAGGGACAAAAAAAAAATGGAACCAGTGAGCTGCAAACATACTCTTTCTGTACTGTCCTGTCACTTTTAACTGTCAGTACAGTTACTTCAGAGAATTCTGCCCAACTCTGAATGCAGATGTTTTGAGTCTTTTTATATATTTCCAGCGTTATAATACAGTACAAAAAAAATAAGTTTGAACCTGCAATCAAAATGTAGACATTTGTACCTTCCAGTTCACGTCTCTGCATATATTAAAAGAAGATTCATAAAACTATGACAGTATACAGACATTGTTTTCTGATCATTTTCCATCAAAACACACAGGCAAAATGAATCACTCAAATCTATGTCACACTAATGTGTATCAGCTGCTTTCAGTTTGTTTATCTTGTGTAATGGCTGTTTCAACAAGACAATGCAAGAAGCCATTGAGTTTATAAAGTGCAATTCAATCAATTTAAAACCGTTGTGGAAAACCCATCCACTATGGATGATCTGTGAAGCAATTCCTTGAAGTAATTTTTAAGTGTTGTGTCGTTCGCGAACAATTCGTTCAAAAGAACGAATCTTCTAATTGAACGATTCGTTCGTTTCTCTGTTCAACCGAACTGTAAGCAGCGCAGCTAAACCCTGCATGTAACAAGTAGCGTATAAAATCCGCAGTTTGAGAAAATGCTTGAATCTCATTGCGACAGTTTGTGAGAGAGCGGTGCATGTTTATTTTGAATCCGTCACTGAATGTACTGTGGGGTATAGGTTCAATGAACGGATCACTCACTGAGTCCAATTTGCTGAGTAGACAGTACACTTAAAACATCATGATTTATGAACGAGTTTATTTTTACAAACGTGTTCGTCAAGGCAGGGCCGTTCCTAGTAGTGGTGGGCGGATCGATCCAAATATCGATACTATCATTATCAAATAGGTATTGATATTGATCGATACCAGTGTCATAAGATCGATACTTTAGCGCCTTTACTTTCAAATGCCTCTCCAGTCACAGCACTGAGCACACTCTGCTCTTTCTCCCCCTCCTGTGTTTTGATGTTGTACTGTCACGTGACGCACAGAGAGAGTGAGAGAGAGAGAGAGAGAGAGAGAGAGAGAGAGAGAGAGAGAGAGAGAGAGAAACGGAACAGCGCACAGAGAGAGAGAGAGACGGAGCAGAGAACATACAGAGAGAGAGAGAGAGACGGACCAGAGAACACAGAGACAGAGAGAGATGGAGCAGAGAACACAGAGACAGAGAGAGAGAGAGAGAGGGAGCAGAGAACACTGAGACAGAGAGAGAGAGAGACGGAGCAGAGAACACAGAGACAGAGAGAGAGAGACGGAGCAAAG
>JBBJLR010000019.1:22684-46006 GCA_037577145.1 Brachypetersius gabonensis
TACATATTAAAAACATCACCTATTGCTCTGATGACAGCTTTTGTTTAACTGTTTTTGGTTTACTGCATAATTCCATGTGTTCCTTCATCATTTTGTTTGTTTTCAATATTAATCTACAATGTAGAAAATAATTAAAAACATTGAATGAGAAGATGTGTGACCAAACTTTTGACTGGTAGTGTATATGTTGAGATACAAAATTGGTGAACAGTGTACCTATAAAAACACTGTATGATGAATAATGTGTATAAATGAACATGTGTCTGTTTCCCTAAAGATATCCTGGATTATGCAGATAACAATGGGAACCTCTCCTACAGAGTCACTGAGTGTCGCAGGGAATATATTTGTTGGGCAGGTAACACAATTCTTCTACAATAAAATAATAATAAAACAAAATTTAAATAAGTATACAGTAAATAATTATACATTTGTGATTTTGTTTTTGCTTTTTACAACTTATGTGCATCAAACATTGAACACTTGTCTGTATTAGACACTGTTTCAGAGTGAAACCATGTTATGCTGAAACCTGTGAGTCTACTTTTCAAAACTGTGATAACGACCTCACTAACATGTTTCCCATGTATAATACAGCTTAGCAGTTGCTTAGCAGCTCCATGCAAATCTGGGTTTTGCAGATGCTAAGAGAATGCAGCCTGCTCATTTGTAGAGTGGAAATACTACCAGAAGAGTGAAAGCTGTTTTCGCATGTTGATACATATGATTTTGGAATGACATCCCAAACAAGAACATATAAATCTGATGTTTGCATGTATACATACATTCAGCCTTTTAGTTTGTCCAGAAATGGAGACTAATTTGTTAGTTGACATAAAAATACAAAGCAACATGGAATGCAATGCATGAGAAAAAAGGGGTCTTGAGATTGGATTATGTGGTCCAGTTAAATGAGAAACATCTCACATATGAATGACCAGCCTGCACTGATATTTCTTAAGCTGTTATCCTTGATTTTGTCCAATTAAAAATCTCTGTGCTTTTGTTCTCAGACAGAGGCACCGCTGCTGATTCGCCCCTATCTGAAAGACATGACCAAGTCTGAGATCCATGCAGTCATAGTCGGAGGTTTTGCTACTATCGCTGGAAGTGTGATGGGAGCATTCATTTCATTTGGGGTGATTATCACAATCAAGCACTGTTACAAAGAATTTCTACAAACTTTTTAACTGAAAACACTAAACAAACATGTAAACACAACACTTTTGTTTTTGCTCTCCCTTTTCATGAGCTGAACTCAAAGATCTGGAACATTTCTACATACACAAAAGACCCATTACACTCACATGTTGTTCACAAATCTGTCTAAATCTGTGTAAGTGAGCACTTCTCCTTTGCCGAGATAATCCATCCCACCTCATAGGTGTGGCATATCAAGGTGCTGATTAGACAGCATGAATATTGCACTGGTGTGCCTTAGACTGCCCTCAGTAAAAGGCCACTCTGAAATGTGCGCTTTAAAACGCCACAGATGTTGCAACTTTTGAGGGAGCGTGCGATTGGCTGCTGACTGCAGGCATGTCTACCAGAGCTGTTGCCCGTGAAATGAAGGTTCACTTCTCTACCATAAGCCGTCTCCAAAGGCGTTTCAGAGAATTTGGCAGTACTTCCAACTGGCCTCACAACCGCAGAACACATTTAACCACACCAGCCCAGGACCTCCACAGTCCAGCATGTTCACTTTCATGATCGTTTGATTCCAGCCACCCGGACACAGCAGCAACAATTGGTTTGCATAACCAAAGAACTTCTGTACCAACTCTCAGAAACCGTCTCAGGGAATCTCATCTGCATGCTCGTCGTCCTCATTGGGGTCTGGACCTGACTGCAGTTCATTGTCGTAAGTGACTTGAGTGGGAAAATGCTCACATTCTATGGCATCTGGCACGTTGGAGAGTCCCGGTTCTGTTCACAGATGAGTCCCAGTTTTCACTGTTCAGGGCAGATGGCAGACAGCGTGTGTGTCGTTGTGTGGGTGAGGGGTTTGCTGATGTCAGCATTATTGGATCGAGTGGCCCATGGTGGCGGTGGGGTTATGGTATGGAGAGGCGTGTGTTATAGACAACGAACACAGGTGCATTTTCCTGATGGAATTTTGAATGCACAGAGATATCGTGATGAGATCCTGAGGCCCAATGTTGTGCCATTCATCCACAACCATCCCTTCATGTTGCAGCATGATAATGCACTGCCCCATATTGCAAGGATCTGTACACATTGAGCATGTTTGGGATGCTCTGGATACGACAGTGTGTCGTGTGTCGGTGTGTTCCAGTCCCTGCCAATATTCAGCAACTTCGCACAGCTATTCAAGAGGAGCGGACCAACATTCCACAGCCCACAATCAACAACCTGATCAACTCTATGCGGCGGAGATGTGTTGAACTGCATGAGGCAAATGGTGGCCGCACCTTGATATGCCACACCTGTGAGGTGGGATGGAGCAAAAATGGGAGCAAAAACAAAAATGTTGCGTTTATATTTTTGTTCAGTGTACATACAAAAATACAGACTAAATCTGTCTCACCTACTTCAGAAAATAACTCTTCAGGTAATAATCATCAACTCTGCAAATTCCCAGCGTGTAAATGACAACATAGTAATTAAATAAGAGTGTAAACAACTTTGACTTACTTAAGTACCTGTTTGTAGTAATATCTGACCCATCATACTGTTGAAAATCTTCATATGTTAAGTCTTCTGCTGTTTCATCTCTGCAGATCGAAGCATCATCTTTGATTTCTGCCTCTGTGATGGCCGCTCCATGTGCATTAGCCATGGCCAAGCTCTCATACCCTGAAACCGAGGAGAGCAAGTTTAAATCTGAAGCTGAAATCAAAGTGGAAGGAGGGTGTGTGTAACCATAAACACAACAAAAAATGTTTATAACATGAAGTTTCTCATACTGTATTTAAGTGCCTGTTTCCCTTTTTTAGGGATGAACAGAATATCTTGGAAGCTGCAAGCTCAGGAGCATCAGCCTCTATAGGGCTTGTGGCAAACATTGCAGCAAACCTGATTGCATTTCTTGCCATTTTGGATTTCATCAATGCGAGTTTGAAGTGGCTGGGAGGCATGGTGGGATATTCAGACATCACATTTCAGGTGCATGAAACCATGATACAGTGTTTATATACATACAGTGAGGAACATACATTTTTGAACACCCTACTCCCACTTAGAAATCATGGAGGGGTCTGGAATTCACACTGGAGGTGCATTCCCACTGTGAGAGACAGCATGTTAAAAAAAAATCAGGAAATCACGTTGTATGATTTGTAAAGAATTTATCTGTATTTCACTGCTGCACATACAAGTATTTGAACACCTGGCAATCAGCAAGAACTGTGGCTCTCAAAGACCTGTTACTCCAAGAAGTCCACCTCTACTCCACTTAGTAATCCTAATTAGTAGCTCCTGAGCTCTTTAAAGACACCTGTCCAGCCCACAGTCAGTCAGACTCCAACTACCACCATGTCCAAAGACACCAGAGACGAAATTGTGGACCTCCACAAGGCTGGAAAGGGCTATGGGGCAATTGCCAAGCAGCTTGGGGAAAATAGATCAACTGTTGGAGCAATTGTCAGAAAATGGAAGAGGTTAAAGACGACTGTCAGTCTCCCTCGGACTGGGGCTCCATGCAAGATCTCACCTTGTGGGTATCACTGATTATAAGAAAGGTGAGGAATCAGCCCTGAACTACACGGGAGGAGCTGGTCAATGACATGAAGAGAGCAGGGACCACAGTTTCAAAGGTCACTGTTAGTAGAACACTACGCCGTCATGGTTTCAAATCACGCATTGCACACAAGGTTCCCCTGCTCAAGTCATCACAGGTCCTGCCCGTCTGAAGTTTACCAATGACCATCTGGATGATCCAGAGGAGGCATGGGAGAAAGTCATGTGGTCAGATGAGACAAAAATAGAACTTTTTGGTCTAAACTTCACTCGCTGTGTTTGGAGGAAAAAGAAGGAGGAGTTGCATCCAAAGAACACCATCCCTACTGTGAAGAATGGGGGTGGAAACATCATGCTTTGGGGGTTCTTTTGTGTGAAGGGGAAAGGCAACTGCACTGTATTAAGGAGAGAATGAATGGAGCCATGAGATTTTGAGCAACAACCTCCTTCCCTCAGTCAGAGCACTGAAGAGGGTCGTGGCTGGGTCTTCCAACATGATAATGACCCGAAGCACACAGCCAGGAGAACCAAGGAGTGGCTCCGTAAGAAGCATATCAAGTTTCTGGAGTGGCCTAGTCAGTCTCCAGACCTAAATCCAATCGAAAATCTTTGGAGGAACTGAAACTCCGTATTGCTCAGCGCCAGCCCCGGAACCTAACAGATCTAGAGGAGATCTGTGTGGAGGAGTCGCCAAAATCCCTGTTGCAGTGCAAACCTGGTTAAGAACTACAGGAAACATTTGACCTCTGTAATTGCAAACAAAGGCTTCTGTACAAAATATTAACACTGATTTTCTCAGGGGTTCAAATACGTATGTGCAGCAGTGCTATACAAATAAATTATTTACAAATCATACATTGTGACCCCTCCAAATACAGTAATAAATAAATTTAATTTGCAGTAATATAAATACAGGGTTTTAAGAAGAACAAAACAAAAAACACGAGAACACTTGAGATGCTCCACGGGGGAAAATTCACCAGCCAATCAGAAGCAAGAAGAAAAAAATAGCGTTTTCAGATTCAGTTTTCAGCGTTTTCACCATCGCAAGAGGCGCTTTCTTTTGTGTTCTCTTTCTTTGTGTTCTCTGGACAGTACCAAAAAATTATATTTTTTTATATGGAAATGTAATGTAAATGTACCTGAATTTACATTAATTTTTATGTTGCAAATGTAACACAAAATTAGTAAATTACATGTTTCTTCTAATATATAAGATAATTTAGCATTTAAATGTATGAAAATGTATATATTGCCACGAAAAATATCTGTGATGTTGGGGCTTCATCCGCCACAAGGCCTTGACCTCGTGCTGGGTTGTTTATGTTTGGGCGCACGACTCAGTACTAGGACGAGGGGCATGACGAACGAGGCCCGGACGTCACAAAAGCAAAAAAAAAATGTGAATGACGTGCATTTTCTGTGTTAGTGCGTGGTTTCAGCAAACAATTATTAGTTCAGTTCTCAGAAAAAATATGCATTGGACAAAACCTCTACTGCTGATCCGTGTTACAGGAAGATATATAGGGAGATATATATATAACGTACCAGTCAAAAGTTTGGACACACCTTTTTATTCAACGATTTTCTTGTTTTTATTATTGGCTACATTGTAGATTAATATTGAAAACATCACCATTTTTTTCTGATGGCAGCTTTGCACACTTTTGGCATTTTTTCACTCAGATTCATGACGAATCGACCTGGAATGGTGTTTAATTAACAGGTGTTCATCATCAAGAGTTAATTTGTGGAGTTTCTCTCCTTCTTACTGTGTTTGGGATCATCAGCTGTGAGTCGGGTTGGTCCACAGTTAGTGATCCGGTTCCACTACGGTTCTACTGCACATTATGGCAAGAACCACTGAACTAAGTAAAAAAAACATCAGTCCATCATTACCTTATTACAATTCAGATTCTGGTTTGTGTAACTGTGTTTTGGTTACTGCATAATTCCATGTGTTCCTTCATTAATTAGTTTGCTTTCAATATTAATCTACAATGTAGAAAATAATGAAAAACCATTGAATGAGAAGTGTGTCCAAACCTCTCACTGGTAGTGTATGTAGATAAATACTGTATATTTATATACTGACCTTTACTTTTAACCCTTCAGCTCATCTGTTCCTATGTATTCATGCCGGTGGCCTTCCTAATGGGCATTCCTGTGGAAGAGTCCTTCACGGTGGCTGAGCTCATTGGGACAAAGCTCTTCCTCAATGAGTTCATAGCGTATGAGAAGCTGGCAAAGCTCAAAAACAACCGACTAAACGGCATCACAGAAGTTGGGGAGTACATCTCAGTGAGTTGTGTTCTTAAACTACAGCCCAAATGTTAAATCACTTGTTACTATTGTTTGCTGTTTTATTAAATGACAAAATATCTAAGATAATTATGATGTAACAGGAAACATGTATTTGGAATGATTATCTGTGTTCAGTGATAAGTGAAAAGCGATGTCACGCACTGCAATGAGATTTGATCTCCACTTTTGAAGCACATTGGATCCTACCTCAATGCCTCACTTGTGTGGCAATGCCAATTTTATTCTAACTTTCAGCAGGGTCCATCTCTGTTAGCAAATTATGTCCAAACTATTTTTTCCTGCAGTGATTTAATTTTGTTAAAGTAAGCAATTCCAAACTTTTAATACAGTTTCATACAGATATTAATTGCTTATAACAGGACAGCAAAGATTCCTGTGTCAAAAAAACATGTTGGGTTTTGGTTAGAAAATGCTTGTTATAGTGTAAACCTTAAATATGCCCCCAAATATTCTAGCAGAACACTTTAATTTCATTTTAAACTCAGTTTAATGCATTACCCTTAAAAAAATTTAACGGTAAATAAATAATCAAATCAGAAAACTTTATTGCTTAAAAAACGTTAGCATTAGCAGTTAGCATTAGCAGTGTGCAAAGACTTGTACACAAAAGAAATGTTGACATAACTCTCTCTACCCACGTGTTTAGACAGGGCACAGCTTACTAATACTAAATCAACTAAAATACGAGGACGAGACATGGAGCAGTCATGCTACATGCTGCAGCAGCTTCTTCATCTTCTTCTTTTTATGGCTGTTGACAACTTTTCAGTGTATTACCGCCGCCACTGGACTGGTGATGGTAATACAGTTTGTAAGACTGAATCCGCGAATGCTGATCCGCATAAAATTGAGGGTTTACTGTGTTTCAAACTGAAGATAATTGAGACTGCACCTTTTATTGATTGATTCAGAAAAGCAGGCCATTAGCAGCAGTGTCAGGCTGGATGTGCTTTAAAGTTCCTCTTGTGATTGCAGATTAGATCCGAAATCATCAGCACTTATGCTTTATGCGGCTTTGCCAACTTCAGTTCGCTTGGAATTGTGATTGGAGGCCTGTGTGAGTATTCACTTTCATTTGAAAGCCCGACAGCGCTTTTACTTCATGTAGATCCTTTTTCAGTTAAGTACGACTGAGATGTAATTCAGTTGTGAGACCAAACATACAGACGTGTGTATGATATAACAAAGAGTTGTGACCTTTGGTCTCAGGATGGTGCTAGATGGTAAACACTGAACAAAACGTTATGATCGGTATGAACTGTTAACCACGTCCATGCTGTCTTTTGTCACAGCCACCATTTGTCCCTCGAGGAAAAGTGACATCTCCACTTTAGTCCTGAGGGGCTTGTTCACCGGCACCTGTGTTTCACTGGTTAATGCCTGCATTGCTGGTAAGAGTATTGTGCAAACAGTATCTTAATTAGGTATATCTTACTGGTGCTGCAGTGTTACAGCTGTATCTCAGCATTATAACATACAGTTTAGATAATTGTATCATTACCCGGATATCAGTGAACTGTGGTCTTTTGAACTGGGGTCGTATATTCTTGCTTGTTTTTTTTTGTTCTCAAGAGACACACACCCTTGAGTAAAAGGTTTTCTTTAGTAAAAACACTAATTATATATAACAGATACAGAACACTGTTTTAGCAGTTCTCTGCACACGTAAATGGCACTTCTCTGAGAAACTGGTTCTTTTTAGAAATGAACCACAACATATTTTCACAACATAAGTAGAACCACAACATATTTTCCTTTTGTCAAAGACTTTGATTTCAGCCACACTATTGTTGAGACATTTTTCACAGTTGTGCAAAGCTGGGTCTGTCAAAATATACCTTTAGTTGTTTGTGCTCTCTGAAAGGCTGCAGGAAATACCTATGGATGGATATTTGCACTATTCACTGTGCAAAGGTCAGTGAAGAAAATGTTTTGTCAGGAAGTGTATTTTTGCAAGGAGACCACTATATGACATCACAAATAGACACAATCACACATAAGATTTTGTTTTTTAAAAGTTATAGATATCCTGGTCAGAAGAACACCGGTTTGGCTCCTGACTTTTCAGTGTTTTGCAACCAACACACATTTGTTAAATCCCATCAGCAGTAATTTAACAAAGGACTGATTAGACGCCGGATGAGGTTAGAAATGGTCAAGCTAATGTATTGTTCGTTGGCATTTATTCGAATATGTTTTTATTTGAACGAATAAATGCTTTACCTTATAAAACATAGCTTTAGAAGAGTTTGGAGTGCAGAGTTGTCTTCTTACATCAAGGTTTTGTCGTCTGATCCACTTCCAGGAATCCTTGTTGTCCCTCCAGTGGACTGTATAAGGGTGTTTCAGGACTTAGTCTTAAACACCACTAATGATAACATCCAATACTGCTGCGACGATCTCTTTGGCAGGTAAGGTCAAGGGCTGTCTGCGTAAGTGAATATGGTAAACGTTTGAATGGAAGATATTCCCATAGGCCTTGAGACTCATTGCCAACTGCTGATTGTGTTGCAGTGCTGTGAACAATGGAACGCTGGTTTCTTTCGAGGGATCTTGGAGCTCGGTGAAAAATGCTACTGTTTACTTCACTGAGTGCTGTCGTCTATATAATGGAACAAGCTGCATGTAGGACCCCAGAGCAACGTTGCAATATGGTGTGCACATCTCATTTTAAACTCTGTAATTATATATATTTAATGAATTAAATTATACATTTTATTTTGTATCTGAATGATCAGTTTTGCGGCAATTGTTTGTTTGTGGTTTATCTATCCATCTATTTATCTATCCATTTATTTATCTGTCTATATGTATTAATGCTGGGCAATGATTACATTTTTTTATCGTGATTAATCACCTGGTTTACTCAAAATTAAATAGTTAATTCCAAAGTAGTGTATTGTGCAACTTTATTTTAAAAAGCACTGCTATATAAATAAAAGTGCAATAACATTTGGTCTGCAAACACTAAACAAATATGGTGCAGTTCTCCCTTTAACCCAGTTACAGTTAAAGTATTTCTTTACAGTTAAAATAAATCTTTACTTAAACATTAATGGAATCAAATATTAATATAAAGCCAAAGCTTATTTGCCACTGCAGGGTGTAAATGTTTTACCATAGCATGGTGGGTGGAATCATTACAGCAGCTGCAAAGAGGGACCAACTCCATTTTAAAGTCTATGTATCTGGGTCATTCCGTGGAATCGGTACATTTTGCATCCCAGAGAAATAATCTGTCATAAAATCACTATAATACTAGATACATGCATCATTTGAAAACATAACATTAGTGTGTCTTTTATCGTCAATACTACCTCAACATTAAGGAAATTAAATATTATTGCCCCTGGTTAAATTTGCATTCATGTTGATAAGGCAGGGGTTTTGGCCTGTCCCTCACTATGAAAGTTATTTTTCAGCAAAGCTTCTTAATAGTAAATTGTAAAATTGCTAAAATCTTCACATTTGTAAATTGTTCTAAAAGTAATCTTATTGTTAAGCAATGTTTTTAGCATGAACGCGTCATCTCCGTAAAATGTAAATCATTTTATCAGTGTCCCCTGATTTCAAGTCAACCCTGTTGCTGACAAAAAAAACCCCTCACTGTAAAATAATGGCACATTCCAGCAGTGACATAATTTACAGTAAGTTACATCATTTGCAGGAGAGCGAGAGAGAGATGCTGTAATGAGCTCTGAAATTTGTGCAAAAGTCGAAGAGAAATGTGAAAATTGTCAGAAAATGAAAAAATGAAATAAATAAACAGAAGGAAAATCAGTTATACATATAGTTTTAATTTACAAAAACAAAATGCACTACACAGCCAAGTAACCGAAATACATTATATTCTCTACACATTTTCTCATAGACTCTCTTTCTCACTCATACTGACACACATACACACACACACACACACACACACACAAACGCACACACACAAATGACACTATTCTATTTGAATCTCACTTAACTTTTTACCCTGGCCTTTAGTAAACCTTCAGATGTGTTAATAAAATGTAATATTATTAATACTATACATTAATTTATGAATAAATCTGCATTATCAGTATTTAAAAATCAAGGGATAAAAAAGTGTTGAGCACCCCTGAAAGTGCAGTGTCTGTTACTGTTTGACTAGCGTTGTAGACACCTAGTTAGCCTATGTGTTTAAGGTCCAAAAGGACAAAAGTAAACAGCTTTACAGTGACAATAAAGCAGGGCATCCTCCCTCTGCATGATCATATATTCAAGATTAAAACATTTCCACTCTCAGTTCGCAAACAAATGTGGTTTTATCCTTTAAAAATAAAACGCGAAAATAAAGAAACGCGAACACTATTAATGAACCTGTGCTGTAGCGTGGTGTAGAAAACACTAGCGTTACTCTCCAGCACAATTTACCATCACATGTATGAAACATAGCCACAATTTTAACACAAACAACCTGCAAGCCAGTGTAATTCCAGTGATATCTACAAAAGAAAATCAGCGTTTCAGTACAGTCAAGACACATCACAGACATTGCAGGAGTTCCTCACTGGTATGAACTCATCTTTCATGAAACGTTTGAAAAATATCTTAAAATAGTTGAGCATTAGCCGACACAATTTCATGTTTATTTGTATTTGTACTCTTATTTTTAAACTCACTGGAAACAGAGACCACCTAAGAATCTAAACGTTTTGGCAAATGTTGAGAGATGGCAATTGTTGCAGAGCAATTTACAAAAATATTACATCACAGTTGCCAAACTCTTATGGTCAGTGGCTACTCTGTCTATTGTTGAAGCTATTCAGTCATTTTCCTCACTGAGCTGCATGTCTAAGGCAGAGTAAACACACCAGTCTGCTGACAGAGTGCAGCCTTTTGGCCTTCCCACAATCGAATGTAAAGCACAATATAACAGAAACAAGAACTGAGGAGTCTTCTAAAGGAAAATAAAATAAAAAAAAGAATGCACTGGTGACTCCTCCTTTCTTTTCGAATAGATTCAGTTCCTTTGTCTTTACCTCATCCTAACAGCCTTTGGGACCTCCACAGTCTTGTGCTTGGTAGCAGGCTTGTTCTCGCCTTCCTCAGCATTTTTTTTGGGCACTTTGGGACTAGAGTTGCCTTTCCTGGTTGCTTGGGGGCTGCTGGAACCTTTCTTCTGGAGCTGGGGGCTGGAGGAGCCAGTGCCGACTCGTCGAGCCAGCAAAGGGCTCCTCGAGGTCTTTACTTTTGGCTGCTGCAGAGAGTCCATGAGCTTTAGCGGCCTCAGTCCCAGCAGCCCGCAGTAGTAGTTGCACTGGTGCTGGGTCACAAACAGCTCAAGTATCTTTGGAGAACCTTCTTCTGTCAGACCCTGATACCTGCAGCACACATATAAAGAAAGAGAGATAACTCATGCAGAAAAATGCTCTAATTTAAATATGAAATCACTATATAATACATGCAATATTGTTCACAAACCCTTTAGACTTGGTGGCAATCTTAACATTTGTGATCTTTGCATCCACACCTGAAAAAGAAATCATCTTTTAGTGTGGCCATCAAGACAACAGAGTTTAATTTTTGGGTAGGTCTGTGAAAAAATGGGTATGTTTGGGACAGATTATTTAAATGGACATTTTTCGAATGTACCATATCTCACAGCTACAGACGACTGCTAATGTCGTGGAAAATTGGAGCTAAAGTCTAAAACCTTTTCTAAGTCAAAAAACCCAAACGCAGTTGGGGAAAGCAGCTTGTTGTTTTACTAGAGAATGAAGCAGCCTTGTGGTCCGGTGGAGGACCCAAGCTGGGTATATTATAGGTATCAGAAGGCACTGATCCGTCTCACCTTACAATAAGTTACAATGACATCAGTGTTTAAATATTCAAATCTCCACCTCTTTTCCACTGTCTCCACCTTCTCAAGTATTTTTTTTAATGAATATGAGGTCAGGTATCACTTAATTAATGAATGATTACACTCTTATATTTTCTATACCATGCCTTGAACACACATGAACACCTCATGGATGTCAGATGACTGACATCCTGTACATGTGATGACTCCACGTGTCTCACGGTGTTTACGTGGACACTGGACCCTAAATGGCACACTACTCATGCTCATGTTGACTGAATACCATTCTCTTATCCTCCTGACACACTTATTATCTATCATTAATAGGTAAACCCTTGGTGGCTGGAGTCTCCCATCCTGATTAGATTACATATTCATTAGACTGCATGTGTTTGTTGTTACATTTTAGGGCCTCCGGAGAAGACATCCTCTGTGAATTCTCATTCAAAAGGTGAAGGGGAACATGCTGTTCACCATATATGGGCAGTAAGTGAGAGCCCATTGTAGCCTCTGTTGCTGGCTAACTGCTACATTAACTTTTAATGGAAGTGAAGATAGTCGCCTTTTTATCATTCTTTTACCATTCAAATCTTCATCACTAACAGCAGTGCAGTCACTATCCAACCCATCTAGCACTTCCCTTCTGCACTAATTCATAACAGCATTAAGATTACGCAAATATCAACCAGAATGCTGAATTCACACAAACTGAATATTATATGTTATATGCATCATCCTTCACTATAAAGCTTATATAAAACTCAGAACAGGTACAGCTTGCTCAATGAAGAGTTCAAGTTGGACAGCAGAGTGCCTTTAGACCTGGATGTCTTTATAAATAGCTTGGAACTCAGTGTAGTAGACCTGTTTAATTAGGACTGGGCAGTCCCTCGTGTATGACGTAGCTCCTACCACCTCACCTTCCAGCCGAGTGACTAGCAGACTGCCGTTTGTCCATTGGTGTATCCAGTGTTGGAAAGTGCAGCATTTTTGTTCCACCTCGGAACTCATTTGAGTGATTAGTCTACCAGTGCTGTCCATCAGGCAATATTTCAAGTAGTCCCCATTCAGATCAGTCTCGACTGTGGCATATGGGATGCTGTTGGCCGGCCGGTACATCAAATACAGAGGAATCACTCTGTTTATTTAGAGGTGCAAAGAGCACAGAATAAGCGGTTTGACCTCAGATTCCAGTATAATACTAGAATTACAAACAGAAGTACTGTAGCTTCATGTTTTACACCATAGAAGACAATGCAAATTTTATGAAAATTGATTTTGCTTCAAGCAAAAAATAAAATCATTCAGAGTTGTTTGATGCGAAATGTAAAACTTAACATTCAAAGTTTGCTTTCAGACAAGTACAGATCAAATACCTGGAAAGTGTCAGATTTGTGGGTTTTATCATAGGCACATCAGGCGATGACTTGTGTGAACTTGGATACAGAATGCATTTACCATAAAGCACTGGTAACGACAGCAAAGGAACTTCCATATATCTGTACATTTTGAGCGACCAGCGCCAGAGATATTTTACATGTTTTATAGTCAACATTGACATTATAACATTTTGTGCCTCTCACTCATCAAACACAAACTGCATCCACCATCACTACCAAAGCCAATAATTATTTCCCAACATTGGCCCTTTTATAGACTTATGGTTATATAGTTATTATATAATTTTTTATTAATAATCTGATTCACATACATTTCTTAAATGAAAGTGAACACACGCAATTGTGTTTACTATGGTATACAGTAACCTCACACTTATCACAGGGGTTACGTTCTAAGAGCATCCGCATATAGTGAAAAAACGTGAATATGTGATGTGTGTGTAAACCCTAAATATGCACCCAAATATGCTTTACACTTTAATTTCATTTTAAATGGAAAATGTAAAGGTTTACCATATCGGTACTGTATAGTGAACACTGAACTGCTGTTTCTGGTAATGCTAGAATGTAAAATACCCCTATTTAGACCATATTGTAATTCATGCACACACGTTTTCTATGGTATACACTGTCATTTTCTTTGGTATGAGCAGGGTAATACAGTGGTATGATACAGTGCTTTAAGAAGAAAAACACAAGAACACTCCAGATAGCACCACGGGGGAATTTCTGGACTGCAGCTGCCACTGATGTGTCACAGAGCAGCAGCCAATGAGCAGCAAGAAGAAATAACATTCTCGGATTGGCTACTTTCAAACTTCCCACCTCAAGGTACAGCTGACTGTTACGTCTGGGCCTCCACCATGACCCCTTGTCCTTGTGCTGGTTGTCTATGTTTGGTCGCAGCGCTGTAGACGCTTATTCTGTTCAGGTGCATCTGATTGCCTTGCTAACCACCGCACCCAAACACAAACAACCAGCAGGAGGACAAGGTGGACGAGGCCCAGCCGTCACAACAGCAAAATAAACGCAAAGGGTATCTACAGTCTCCTCGTAGGTGCAGGGGTTTCCTCAAACAATTATTAGTGCGGTTTTCAGAAAAAAATCAGTGAGAGACTGAAGTCGCGACTATTGAACCACGATTAAGCAGCGGGTTTACTGTTTGCTATATTATTATCAATTATTGTTGGGTCTAGTGCCTTGAATCAAGACTTACACATTGAACTGAGCTGTTGTTCAAAATGCAGAACTTGCTGAAGAACAGGAGTCCATACTCGATATACTCTGTACTGAGAAATGCTTATTGAATTGGAAGACGACAATACAGTTCACTTTTATACCATTGCTGACATCACATATAAAAAGTCATTTTGGATAGGAAATAAAATAATACTATAAATATCAAAACGTCATGACTCCTGGTTTCCATCAGGACTACAGTAAATAAATCTGATTTTGGTCAATATCTCTAAAATATACAGTTTCATATCAAACAACTCTGAAGGTGACTGAACTCTAGATAAAAAAAAAAAACATTTGGGACACATAAAAATGTATAGTACCAGTGAAAAAAGGCATTGCTACAATGCTACAGCTGCAATGTATTCTCAAGAATAGTATCAAATAAACAGCAGATAGACTCTGCATTGTCACAGACATCCAACAAACTATTTCTTGTTTAAACAGCATATATATATATATATAGGTTACTTACTCAAGTGAAAAACCAAAGTTATCGATTACCCTTGTCTCAGCTGTAAAGATTTTGCAGTATTCCCGAACTGTGTTCTGGATTTTACATTCCTAAGTGCACAGATGTGGACAAGAAATATGTTTTAAAGTTTTAATTAATAAAGCTTACTGCAATTGAAATTCTGTGATAATTTTTGGCTATTTAAAATTCCGACCTGTTTGGTGACCTCTAGATTCCTCTCAGCCAGACTGCCCTCCTCTTTGGTCCCGTATGCAATAGGGTTTCTCACTTTGGCGATACAGATGCTTCCTGACTCAAAGATAGGGTCCAGACCATAGATGACCTTTGCTCTGCTGGTCTTGTGTGCACAGCCCTCCCCGATCTGCACCTCCTCTGTCATGATGCGGCCAAAGAACTTCTCTCCCCAGTATCCCGGGTCTACCAGGCCTTTGGTGAACAGCAGGGGCGTCATCTCGATCTCTTCACCCACTATGCAGACCACAGAGCACAAGCACCTCAGAGGAGCTGCAGAGAAGCTACACTGCTAAAACATAAACTGTCTGTCACCTACATGAAATGGACTCCTACCTTGCAAATCATCGCGTAAGAAGAATTCTGCCAGTACTGCAAAAAGAGAAAGTAAAGTTTAAATATAAATATGGTCAGTTTACCAGATAGTTCTTCTGTTTGCTGAGGAATCAGTAAGTTAATGATGGTTTACTGTCTTCGCTGAGTAGGTAGTCAGTTGTGTCTGTGCCATATTCGTTCTTGATTGTGCAGCCGTACACTCCACAGTCTCTGCTGCACGCCTGGACCACGGCCAGTGCCACTTGACTCTCGTCCCCTGCACTGAGAAAGAAATACTTTCATGATACCTAACGACTACTGCCAATTATTTGCCCACATGAGGGCACTGTAAAGCAGACATGTGCATCCTGGCACCTCTTGAGAGTGTGTGGAAGACAGAGGTGTCACTCTGCTGACACAGCATCTAGTGACATATATATATAGACTTTAATACCCTCTGATGTTAATATTGATGGGTGTCAGTTTACAGCTCGTTTATCAGCCAGCAGCTTCATCTCCTTGTGCCGCAGCTGCGGATTTCTTGAGTATGTAGGTGTAAAAAGTCTGACTCCCTCAGGCAGTGGACTGTTTTTAGCTGCTTTTATTTACCACAGGTAGTAGTGGGCACATGGCTAAAAATGTATATAGGTTTTCAACTCATGGGGTTTAAAAAGCAAGTCAGTTTTTGAAATATCTCTGGAAAGAAGACCTCCTAAAGTGACAATAAATGGTATGGTGCCATCTCAGGCTATTTATTAATGCACTTCATGCGCACTCTGGTATATACTCCTGTAATATTGTATTTTCTGTATATAAGATTTAAATTGTTTATTATATTGTACCGTTCATTTACAAACATATATATACTGATGTATATTCATATATTTATATTTAGAAATAGTATAAACATATACGCACAAAAATACTCATATACATTTGTTAACATTTATCTTATATTTATAAATACAAATCCATATTACGTATTCATACTGTAGATTGTATATTATTGTATATTATATTTGCTCAGTATATTGTTCACTGTATTTTTTAATATTTTTTGTTGTTTTTTTACTGTTGTACTTGAGAGACACCATCTACCGGAATCAAATTCCTTGTATGTGTTCACTCACATACTTGGCCAATAAACGCAATTCTGATTCTGATTCTGATTTTACTTATTGTATGATATTTTATGTCATCATCGAACATTAACAGGACTGACAGTAACATGGTTGACGATTTCAAGCCAATTTGCCTCTAGTTAGCTAATACTCAAGGTCACAAGGGCAGATATCATACAGTTTGAAATGACATGACTTATAGAAATGTTAAATATCAAGATTCAAAAAGTATTATTTTAATTAATGTGTTAAAAATTGGTAACAGGAATGACACGGCATGATGTCCGCACCCCCAACAATCTCATAAAACAACAAAATTCTACACATACAATTATTTGTGTTTTAAATGTTGGATATTCTCTTCCTGTAAATGATGTTACTGCTGGAATGTGCCATTATTTTATAGGGTTTTGTTGTGTCAGTAACAGGGTTTGGAATCAGGGGACACTGATAAAATGATTTAAATTTTATACAGATGGCGTGTGTTCATGCTAAAAACATTGCTTAACAATGAGATTGCTTTTAGAACAATACTGCCCTACAAAGGCAAAAGACCTTAACTTCCCAGAGTGTGAAACTGTGGGAGCCAACTGTATGATCGGTAGGACACTGAAAATTTGCCAAGTAGTTGTCATAATGAATACATTTATCTACATAAAAAAATTAAGCTCAAACTTGACCTTTAAAAAAAACTTCTCAGTTTCACACTCTGGGAAGTTAAGGTATTTTGCCTTTGCAGGGCAGAATATACAAATGTGAAAATGTTTTTCCAACAATTTACTATTAAGAAGTCCTGCTGAAATATAACTTTCATAGTGAGGGACAGGCCAAAATCCCTGCCTTATCAACATAAATGCAAATATAACCAGGGGCAATAATTTACTTAATGTTGAGGTAGTACTGATGATGAAACTAATGCTATGTATTCAAATGATGCATGTATCTGGTATTATAGTGATTTTATGACAGCTTATTTCTCTGGGTGGGGTGTGTGGTACAAAAGGTCAGAGAAGCAATATTGGATATGAGTCTAGGAATCCAACAGATTTACCTTCTTTCCATCTCTACAATCTCTTCTTCATCCCTGAACCACTTGATGGTAGAGTCACTAAGCACATTGAAGAACTGACACCAGAGCTTCAAGTGCCCAGAGGCATCTGAGAAGGGTTCTCCCCTGATCTTCCGGATGACCTGAGGAGCTAAGGAGAGAGGGAGGGGGGAGGGGGGGGGGGCATCCCAAAAGTGGGCATTAAGGTAAAGACATTAAGGTTAAGGTAAAGATGGTCTAGGCCTACATGGTCTAGTTTCGACAGCATTGAGTCCAAACTCATTTGTATCATTTGTATTTGCAGCTGAGCTTAAGCCTCTGTTTACGTCCACTTTACAAACTTTTACCTTACGCAACTGAATCACTGAACAACACGTTGAAGAAAAGGTACAACAGCAGTTTCATTACGGTCACACAGATTATCCAGTGTTACATAAGAGCACCGGATCAGAAGAGTTGAGCATGTACTTCTATGCCTATGCAACTTCTCACCAAATCTTTTAAAACAATTTAATTAGACTAATAAATCACACTGACTGGATATATTTTACCAGTATTAAGGTTAAATTAGTAAAACGATATACTAATAAGCTGTTTTAATCGATGCAGCCTCCAGGGTAGAAATCACATCCTTATCTTTACATCTTTTTTCTCCCGGCAGCATTTGAACGTATGAATTTGTTACCTTTGAAAGGGTCTAGCTTTTCTTTCTCTGCTGTTTTGTTGTCAGTGTTTGAGTTTTCAGTCTCCTCTGAGGTCTCTTGCTTGGGTTTGGGTACTTCCAGTGTAGCTTTCCGACGGCTGAGCAAGGGAGAGCGTCTTTCCATGGGTGGTGTTTGCTGCCCACTTTGAAGCTGAAGAAAAGCTGCCCTGCGTACCTGGCTGGGGGACATTTTTGAACTGTCTCTCTTACTTTGACTGTCCGATCCTTCATCTTCAGACTTTGTTTTGGCGAGATAAATCTTTCGGCGAGCCCCAGACGCCAGTTCCTCTGGGGTGGCAGATGGGATGAGGGTCAGGCTGTCTCGCCGTTTCATCTTGGGACTGCTTTCGCAGGACAGGGTTGATGTAGGCGTGCTGCGTCCGCTCTCTTCACCTTTCTTTTCGCTTCCGTCTGCTGATACAGCAGGGACCGAGCCCTGGGTATCTAAATTAGGGTTATTCTTTACCATAAGCCTTCGTAGACTCGCTGGACTCAGTGGGGGGAGCATGGGTCCAACAGGGGTTGTTAGGCCAAGCTTCTCCATTGCAGGCTTATCCCTTTGAAGCCTGTCTGCATCAGTTTCAGTATCAGGTGTTTTTACTGCTGAGGGTAATGGATCGGAGCTCACGGGAGTCTCTAAGTTCCTTTTGTCAAATACATTTTGCTCTTTGAGCAATGTAAACCTTTCCGTTCCAGATGTTCTGTTGGGGCTCCCAGCATGGTCCAGTTCACTCTCAACCTTTCTGAGAATGGAAGCCAAAGAATCTGATGCCATTTCATTTTTTACACTGTTATCTGTAACACCTCCTTTGGGTGTAGTGGAATTAAATGGAACTGTTTGGGTTTGGATTTTAGGGGCTAGATTGCCTTGGAAAACTGTATTATGACTAACTGACGTTTCATCGACTTGCCCTTCTTGAAAAGGTGTAACATCTTCAGCACATGCTATGCTGATGACGGGGATGCTACTATTGTCATTTCCTCTGCTCCACCCACCTGAGTTTCTGCCTGGATCTTCTCTGTGACTGACTCTAGCCTCTAGGGTTTGTGGTTTAACTTCCTGGTTCTTCTGGTCTGAAGGAGCACCTATAGGTTGTGCAGTAATCATTGCTCTGTCGTCTCTTGTAATTTCACCTGGTGCTCTTTTTGCAGAATCTGTTGGTTCCACTGATTTAGGTTCATTGTCTCTAAATATGTGTGCAACCTCCTGTGCTAATGGCTGTATAACTCTCTCAGGTTCTGATACCAGAACATCTATTCTAGGAACGCTTACATTTTCCTCGCGTTTGACTTTTTCTGAGGCTGTGACCTTGATTTCTGGGATCAGTGGTGTAGCTCTCATCTTTGCTACATTTTTGATGACCGTTTCTCTTGTGTCTGGGAGAATGATGATTGGTGGAGCCACAGACTGGTCCCTAGACTCAACCATGTATTTTTCTGGCTGAACGTTAGTTTGTATTTTTGGTTTATCTACTATCCTTGAGTTTGAATTAGTCTCTGTTCCATCATTTTCTGATTGTTTTGTCCATTTCGACATTTCTGGTTGTACTATTGTACTTGACGTTGCTTGCTCAGAGGTACTCTTTTCTCCGTCATCTAATTTCTTCTCAGTGACATCACTCCTCTTTTCCTCTGCTCTGTTCTCTTTCTGTTCTTCAGTATGATCTTTTGCTGCATCACTCTCTGCACTACTAACATTTTCATCCCTTTTTTTAACATCTCCAACAGAAGCCACATTTTGCGGCTGAAGACCAATCACCACTGTTGGGATGGGATTTTTATTTTGTTCCTTTTCTGTATCTATTGTTTTATCCAGCTTTTCAAATTCTAGGATGGGTTTATCTTTAAAATCTGTTTCACCTTCCTGTCTGCTTTCTTGTAAAGAGAGCGATGGCCTCTCTTTTATCTCAACAGCCTCAGTTTTGTCTGTTGAATCTGTCGCCCTCGCCACATCCATCTCGACTTTGTCTTTATTTTCCTTGGTAATAAAAAATCTTTCTGCAAGCACATTTTCCTTCACAGCTGTCTCCACAGTAGAAGCTCCAGCATCTTTTGTGTGTGAATCACATTCTGTTCCTTTCTTGTCTACATTTATTTCCTCCCCATTCTCTTGCTTGCTGGACACCAGAGGAGTGTGGCTGACCGGTTGTGAAAGGTGACCCTCAGGCCAGCTCTCTGTGCTTTCCAGGTCTGACATGTTTGTGTCTGTCAGAGAGGCCTCTGACTTCTGTGTGAAGTCTGAAGTATCATCTCCCTTCTCTGCAGCATGGATTTCTCCATCAGCCTGCGTCACCTGATCCATGGGAGCAGTACATTCCTGCCTAGCAGTCTCACAAGACAGATCTGCCATGTCCTCGTTTGTATTCTCCTCTGTATGATCATCTGTAACCTTCAGGCATAAACACACAAGTGGTTATAGCAAACTGTAAACACAAATGCCACATAAGCTATGGTGCTAATGCTGTAATGGAAGTGATTTATTGCTGTAAATCCTAGCAAAAAGTAGTTTATTCAAGTGTACCTACGGGTATACTTAATTTATACTGAGGCAGAATACTTGAAATTTACTTTTTATCTACTATATTTTATATACTTAAGAATAATATAGTGAAGTATACTTGACACATACTGATAAGTATAGAGAAAATATATAAAGTATACTTTTGTAAACTTAAACTGACCTTATAAAGTATAAATGTATAAAAATATGTTCCAATTATGTCCAAAGAAGTATTAAAGTAGTATGCTTCCCTAGTACACTACAAGTATGTGGTCCATATACTTGCTATACTTATACTCAAGCATGCTTAATAAAATTAACCTCAGGTATACGACCTTTTGCTAAGGGAAGTGGCACTCAGTGGCATCCCATCTCCACAGTTTGCTGTAAACACTGAACACCTGTTAGTCATCTATGGTAGATTTGAAATGTCTGTGTGTCAAATAATAGCCTAATAATAAAAAATGCAAATTTTAGTTCCCTATGATGCACTAGAGGAAGCACGCCAAGCTCTAGTCCTGAAGTACCAGTGTCCAGCATTGTTTGGTGATTTTCCTACTCAAACCTGGTTCAACTCTTCTGTCAGTTACCTGGTTTAGTGACTGTATGGTGGTGAACTACCACTCTGTACTGGACACTGTCCCTCTGGGACTGGAGTTGGGGATGCATGCACTAGAGTACAAGTGATTACCATAGATTATCAACAAGCTACTCTTTTTTTTCATTTAAATCTCCAAGACAGTTAATAAATAAATCTCTGACAGTATGATGCACTTTCTTTTCTTAGTTTTAGGAAAATATACATGAGTGTACCTAGTGTGCCCTATGAATGTTTACAAACACTCATGTTGTAGACTAAAACTTGGCCCATTGCCTTAGTAACTCTTGAGGGCATTCAAGATGCATTTCTTTGGTGCATTTTGCAACTGTCCAATTGCATACACAGGAAAACAACTTTTTATTTATGACCTGTCAGAGTTTTAAATCTCCCCATCACTCACTGACATTTACTTCTGCTGAGGCCATTACAACACGGAACATGCCAAAAAGGGCCTTACAGGGACCACCTGCTACCCAAAATACTACTTTAAATGAACGGACTGGTGCGTGAAGGCTGTGTTGATCTCGAATTACTGCTCACCGCTGCTGGAGCTTATGTCTGTCAGATGTAGCCCATTTTATTTATCGAGATAATTCACCATCGTGCTCAAAGTCAAGGTGTACATCCCACCCAGCGCTAACACAAACAACGCGCTACCAGAACTGTACGGAGCCATCAGCCAGCTTCAAAACTCATTTCCTGACGGGCTGTTCATTATCGCTGGTGATATGAAACACGCGAACCTCAAGTCAGTCCTCCCCAAATTTTACCAACACATGGACTTTCCGACTAGGGGTGCGAACACGCTGGACTGTGTTTACACAAACATCCCCGGCACGTTCCACGCTGAGCCACATCCACCCCTCGGATTCTCCGATCACGTGTCCATCATGTGCGTCCCAGCCTACAGACCGCTCATCAGATGTGCCAGGCCCGTCCAGAAGCAGACAAAGATCTGGCCCCCAGGAGCCATCTCTGCTCTTCAGGACTCTTTCGAGTTTGCTGACTAGGACATGTTCATGCAGACTGCAACCTACAGGGGATCTACCAACCTGGAGGAGTACACAGAGTCGGTCGCTGGCTACATCAGCAAGTGCATTGATGATGTCACAGTCTCCAAGAACCTCACCACACGTTCCAACCAGAAGCCGTGGATGACTGCAGAGGTGCACATGCTGCTGAGAACCGGAGACACTGCCTTCAAATCAGGTGACCAGGCTGCCCTGAGAACAGCAAGGGCCAACCTGTCCAGGGCCATCAGAGCTGCAAAGTGTGCCCATGCCCAGAGAACCCACAGCCACTTTAAGGACACTGGAGATGTACGGCGCATGTAGCAGGGCATCCAGGCCATCACCAACTACAGGGCATCTGCACCTGCCTGTGATAGTGAGGTCTCCCTTCCAGATGCACTGAACAACTTCTACGCATGGTTTGAAGCCCAAAACGACAAGGCAGCGACCAGGTATTCTGTTTGACTTTGGCTGATGTGAGGAAAACTCTGCTCAGAGTCGACCCACGGAAAGCTGCTGGACCTGACAACATTTCTGGTTGCGTGCTCAAAGGATGTGCAGAACAGCTGGCAGATGTTCTCACAAACATCCTCAACATCTCTCTGAACACTGCTGTCATCCCAACATGCTTCTTAACCACCACCATCATCCCAGTGCCAAAGAAATCATCAGTGTCCTCCTCAATGACTATCGTCCCGCCGCACTCACACCCATCATCATGAAGTGCTTCGAGAGGCTTGTCATGAGGCACATCAGGTCACAGCTGCCTCCCTCACTGGACCCCCTGCAGTTCGCATACCATCCCAACCGCTCCACAGATGA
>JBBJLR010000019.1:46106-59836 GCA_037577145.1 Brachypetersius gabonensis
CGTGGACTTCTTAAGCACTGTTGTACGTCGCTCTGGATAAGAGCGTCAGCTAAATACTGTAAATGTAAATGTAAATGGGTAGCAGTCGTGTACCTGTAACCACACAGATGAATTTCACATTGCAGGCTTCAGATACTGCCTTGGACTTGATGGTAGTCTCAAAACATGGCTGGGTCTCTTCAGTCAGCTGAGCCATCACAGTACAAAACGTACTCCTGAAAATGGAAATGGGAGGCCTCGCAAAAAGTGACCTTTAATTCTCAAGATGGTTCTGGTTTAAATGGGCATTTTTAAACAAGTCAAAACCAGAGTCACGTGGAATAACACATTAAACAATCAACACACAGTACACAGGCTTGAAACATGAAAACAGGGATATATTAATAATAATATAATGTTGGCACAGGCTTCTGCAGAAGGAAAAAACTGCTTAGTGATTCCAGAAAACTGAGAACGCATTAAAATCTTTGGAGCAAGTGAAAGCATTCTTTATGGTTGTGGCTGCAAACGTCTTAGCATTCATAAGGGATTTTTGTTCTCAGATCAGTGCTTCATTAAGGGGAACTGAAAGCTTCTACAATCTACACTTTGAAAACAAAAACAAAATCTCTGCTTTTAAGGAATCCATGGATGGTGGAAAGGGAGAGTTAATTGTTAGTCTTGCCATTAGTTTGAGACTTGATTTTTGTAAAATTTTACCTCAATGGTTTGTAGTTTGAATACCTGTGAGTTGAGAAGCTATTTAGAGAAGAGGCAGACCAAAAGCAACTCATAAGACAGGAGTAATTCAACTCTATATTTATTAGCCTGCATTATTTTTGCCAATATTAGCAGTTTATAGTCAAAACCAAACACTACGAAACACAGTGTATTTAAAATGTGCTTAACCCTACCTTAATTTACCCCTGAAAATACACCAAACCCATTCATCTGAATTAGGTTGCCATTAATTTGTGAAGCGATCCCTTAATTTTACCCTAAAAGTGGATTTAAGGCCTGAGTGTGAAACCCCTGAATCTTAAACATACAGAATGTATTCAGGAGATTCTATTATTTAAGGGACAACTTTTCAAAAGTAAGATGAAAATGCAGTAGTTTTACCCTTAATCACCTTCATCTGTGCACCTTTCCCCTTAATTTTCTTGAATTTCCTTGAAATTAAGGTAAAATTTAAGGTCATTTTAAAGAGTAAAATTAAGGGGGTTGGTTTCGTGGTGAACTAATGAATGTACTGCAAAAAAGTTGATCTTGTCAAGCCAAATGATCTCAAATATAGTCAATATGTCTAAATATTTGTTGTAAACATATTATGGGATGTATTTCTTGTTTCACCTGTAATTCTAGTAATTATATGTAACAGATTATGACCAAATTTAAATTTAATTCATCTGACAAGACAACTTTGTTGCAGTGGGCTGTGGGTTGGTAAGTGTAGTTCTTCCATAAGTAATATAAAAGACTGTGGTATAGTTCTGAAAAAACAGATGTTGCTAAATATGTTATGGCCTTTAGCATTACGCACTGTAAAAACAATACCTTGACGAATGAAATCTTATATATAATTAATATGTCTAATATTTCTCATCGTGAGATAATTTTATCAACTGAAAATATTGGCAGATAAGAAATGCATTTCTTATAACCAGCAGCATTTATCTGCCAATGGACTAAGACACATTCCCCAAAAATAATGACATTGCAACATTAATAGAATATTTATGCAAAATGGGAAGTATTAAATATAGCAACTACACTTAAGATGATTAGTTCCATAGACATTATAATGTAATGCATTATAATGTCTAATAAAATAAGCACTTAAAATGAAACTGAACTTTTCATGGTTTTATTCAAATGGACATGCACTGCAAGAAAATTACCCCCATTCATGTAAACTCATCCCCCAACCAGCTCAATTACCATAACTAGACTGGTGACAGATCCATCATCGGTTCTGTGAAGTTGTACAAAGGAGAAACGCAGAAGCCCCCTACCTGTTTTCAGGTCGGACATTAGAGAGGTAGTTACGGCTGTCCAAACGTGGGGAAGGAACATCTTCCCCATTTTGACTGCCTGATCTCCCATTGCCCGAGTAGGAACGGATCATGGGTCTCCGAGATGTCATTGTCCAAGCAAGAAAATTGTCGCTTTTTAGTCCAAAAAGAAGCACGAACTTGCAGCGCCTCTAATTCTGTGGAATAAAACCGGGCTTTGCATTTTTGCTGGCAAGCTTGTATGTGAAAACCCACCAATCTACTGCCTTAAGAGCCACTTAGTACGAACGTACAGGCATTAGACAGGCATTAAGATAAATGTCTGGTGGTAAGTAAGACACAAACAATAATTAAGAATCAGTATAGACAACTTTCAGCAATTGGAATCATTGTATATTACTTTTACTTGGCTCAGGAGTTGGTTAGTCCTCAAATGACGGTCAGGTCACAAGCATTTTACGTGTCCTCAGAAAACAATTTGACATGGAAATACTCACCATTTGTGTGGTTTTCCTAGTCCGTAGAGTCTGGTGTCCCTGTAGCAAAGCACTGCAATTGTCAGTCTTAGCCAAGCATGTGGTGCCAGAGGGGCCCTATTTATAGCAGGCCTACAAATAGGCGCAAGAGCACATCACATTTTCCGAATCTAGCCATTGCTCCAAAGCCACTCGCAAGGAGAGTCCAAGGAAGAGATTTGATCACAACCTTTTTGACAGCCACTGGTCTCAAAATGGCGAGGCCTAAGCAATTTTTCAGGTTTCCCCCACCAAGAAGAGTTAAGAGAGAACTGATCCCGCCTCAGGCAATCAGAGTCCAGATGAACACAGCAATAGACCAATCTACATGCTTGTAGCTGAAAGTTATCCGCAGTCAGTGGTGGGGATTTGTTTCACCAGAAGACTTGTCTGTGGCCTAGCTGAGAGCAGGGCCAGGGCTTAATTAGGACAGCCCCCTCAGATGATCCTGCCACTCAGTAGCCTGAGCACCCTCCCAGAGTCAACAATCTTGACCACTGGTCTAGCCCTGTTGCTTCATTTTCCAAACATAAAAGAGCTCTAGTTACATCCTCCTGCAAAAACACACTCCTACCAAGTACACCAAGGCAGGGCAGGCACACATGTGCAATATCATCTTAAAACAGCTAAATAATACACTGCCAACACTTACACCTTAAACAATTTTAGTGACAAAATTCCATCTTTTCTGTATGAAACGTTTAGCTTTTTTTCTCTACTCAGTATCAGCAGTTTTATTTGGTCCCCACTAGGAGCTAAAAACACACATACACTGATTTGCCATAACACCCGGCTAATTTCAAGTACGTCCCATTCAGACCAAAAACAGCTCTGACCCATCAAGGCATGGTCTGCACAAGACCTCTGAAGGTATGCTATGATATCTGAAGGAAGATAAAAAAGATAAGAGCAGCGGATCCTTTCGCTCTTGAGGTGGGGCCTCTATGGACCTCTTTATTTATGTTTCTCTCGAACAATTAAACCATTCCTAAACAACTTTAGCAGCATGTCAGGACACTGAAAAAAGGACACAGTTTGGTACGTCGATCTGTGTGTGTGTCTGTGAGTGTGTGTGACTCTCTCTCTCTCTGTCTCTGTGTCTGTGTGAGCGTTTGCTGTTTAATTTGTTTTACAGGAGCAACCCAACAGGAATTGGCAATTGAAAATGAAGCATAAAAATATAGTCCAAACAGGTAAGTGTAATTTCTATACAGGCCATTGAGAGATTTTGAAAGCTCTACTTGACATCATTCAGTGGAAAGATACATGTGATTAGTTAGTGGTCTAAGCCAAAAGAAGTAATGTCTCCATCTCAGCATTGCCAGTATGTAATGTCACCTATGAAAGCAGCATGGAAATGGCTTTGCAAGATTCCAAATTTGTGCTTACTGGACATGTTTACAACTTTCCTCCATTAGGTAATAGAAAAAAGGCAGAGGCCAGAAGAACAAGGGAGGGTGGGGGGTGCACCCCCAGCACCCCCCACAGCCAAAGCGCTGGCTGGCCTGTAGCTGAGGGCATCGCCTGAGGAAGCTCCTCAGATCCAGCCACCCCACAGGAAAACAAATGCCTATATAAGAAGTTAGTAACTCATAGATATAATGGATGTGCGTTTGTCTAGTGTTGACTTAGTAACAGCCTCCCATCCGATGCGCATCGTATTCTAATTTAAGTAGAATACGTTTGAAATTGTAATATATTTTGTATACATATAGAGTGTCATGTAGCCTACTGTTGTAAAATTTCCCATTTTTACTGTTATTATATAACTGTAATCGTCATCATGCTGATGGTGCAGTGTGTCTTGTGGAGCCTTCTTCCATAATAGATCCCCATGCAATTGTAAGAACTCTATTTCTGATTTTTCATTTGTTGGTGTAAAAAAATAATTGTTGGTTTTCATTACAGGACGATGAAGACATCAGCTGCCAAAGAAAGGAAGCAGCTGAGACACCTCCTGAGTTAGCACTAAAAACTGATATAGTGGTGCTACACCATTGTAAGAGCAATACTGGAAATTGCAGAGGTGAACAAAGCACATCTGCTTATCTCTGAAAGATTCTTCAGCTTTGGCACACTAGTTACAATTTAACGATTTAAAAACGCTGTCTGTCACATAGTGACTAAATTGGTTTGGGTTAGAAGCCCATAAAATTGTAAAACACATGCATACATAATTGAAGGAATGTTTGCTAAACATTAATTAAATGATACAGTGAGAACGAATGTTTTTGTGGGCTTTCTGCCAGGCCACAGCTTCTTAGGATGTAATGCAATCGATATAAGTAGACCTGGCACTTTAAAACTCAGTAGGCTCCCTGCGAAGCAGCTGTACAAGGTGTACTTGGAAAAACAAATTCTAAAAACAAACCTTAACAACATAAGGCTGCAAATCCGGAACACTCCAATAGAAATACAATTACTGGGACATCAGTTAAAGGTGGATTGTTTCATTTCTTTTAACAGAAAATATTAATTATTGTATTCCATGTGCGCTTGCAAGAAATAAAGTTAACTTTATAATATTTGTATATTGTGTTTATTTCACGAGATAGATGTGATTGGTGCTTCAGAAATGATTATAATATTGCAGGATGGTCAGAGTTGCTTTCAGGTTCTGTCTCTGGTTAGTAGGGCAGTGTTCTCCTTTCATTACAGCAATGATTTGGAAGACACACATGCAGCTATAATATCACAGGCCCTATCTGGGTTGACCCGGGGCCAACAAAGGCACTGGAAATGGGCCCTGATCATGCGAATGGTCACCTCCACCATAGCTTTTGTCTTGTAGTGAGCCAGGTTATAATGTTGCTGTGGAGTTGGCCTGTCATCTACTTGTAATACGAAAATGACAGATTAAGCCTTCCTGTGGAAAGACTTCCAATTTACATCACCTCCTTCATTTAATTACTGAACCTTGATAGGAATATGAGGTCCATCTATGCAGCCAATCACACATGGAAATCCTAAAATATATTGGATAGACAGTTGGAAAAGAGGAACTTTACCAATTTCATTGATCATTTTAAAGAAGCCGGACAAGTTAAAAAAGTGTAAAATGGAAAATCAAAAGCTTTCATATGGTAGCAACTGTACTCTCTCATCACACAAACTGATTAAAGCTTCAGATCATGATGCTTCACACTAAATACATTTTTTCTTAGAGTGATACCTACAATTTTGGGATTCTACTAGGTCTGTGACTGTTTAAGCGTTTGACTGTAAGGGTCACATTTCTGACACAGCGACAGATGGTTGCCTTGGTTCAGCGTCACCAACATTATAAAGAAAACTTCATTTGGCAAAGAAACTAAAAGCAATGCAAAGAACTTATTTAGAGATAAGAGCATGTCCACGATGTGTTATGCATGTGACGTGGGGGTCTGGGATATTGTTTAGATAAATTGTTTAGAAATGCTCTAACTCCAAAGTTATGGGGTAATTATAAAGTGAAGTTACCCATAAAGGGGTTATTTGACTGGCGAGCTGTGCCAAAGTGGAGAGAGTGGTACGGGCATGGAATGCACACAGAATCCCTGGTGAGTTACATGTTGTGAATTTGGAAATACAAAACCGAAATGATTTTGGTATACATTATCTACTAATCCATCAATTATGCTTTCACAGGCAAAGGAATCTCAAACAATTGGGGGCTGTCTTAAGAAAATTGGAGAGCAGCTACTGCCACATGCCTCTCAAGCAGCAGACCTGTACCAGCTGGACAAAAGAAAATTCCCTTGACTTCTCTATGACTTGCGTTGTTCTTCTCTATGGCTTATGTATTGTTGGGTTGGGTGTTGGCTAGTTATTATTTGACAGTTGTCGTATAGATGCTCTGACTGCAGTAGCTTGGTTAAATAATTGACTCGGATTTAGCTGTTTTCCAGGTAAGAAACAGTTGTGGACTTCTTAAGCCCTGATGTACATCGCTCTGGATAAGAGCGTCAGCCAGATGCCGTAAATGTAAATGTAAATGGACATTGGCGCTTCACTGACGAGAGTCAGGTTAGTGTTCAACGTTCCGAAGTTCACTCACACCACACCTTTACTAAGGAACCTCCACTGGCTCCCTGTGGTGCTCGTGTTCAGTTCAAATCCTTAAAGCTTGCTTTTAAGGCCAAAAACGGACTTGCACTCCCAAATATAACAGCATTGATCAAACAACGTGTCACTTCTCATCCTCTCAGGGCTTCAAGCACAGCTCGCCTTGAGCCTCTGCTGCTCAAAAGAAGAGGGAAAAATGCTTCAAGACTCTTCTCAGTCTTGGCTCCCCAGTGGAGGAAGCCAAGACTGAGAAGAGTTATGTATTGTTGGTAGGTATTGGCTAATTATTATTTGACAGTTGCTGTATAGATGCTCTGACTCTGCAGTATCTCGGTTAAATAGTTGACATGGATTTAAGCTGTTTTTCAGGTAGGAAACAGTTGTGGACTTTAGCACTGAACGCTCTGAACGCTTAAGCACTGAGCACTGAACGCTCATAAACGCTCTGGATAAGAGCGTCAGCCAAATGCCGTAAATGTAAATGAAAATATAAATGTTGCTTCGGCACAGACCCGAAGAGAGGAGGAAAAAACTCTCAGCTGAGGGCTGTTTTGCTGACTCTACACTGACATTTCCTTTTTGTTTGACAGTGTTGTTAACCATAATAATCGCCCGTTCCAGGATGCACTTTTACATCTAATAAGCATTACACAACAATATGAATAATCAGAAAATGTCAACTTTAATCAAACTGACTAAACATAGCAGTAAACTGAAATGTTCACTTTCAGAAAAGTACACAGTAGCACATAGATATAGAATTAAATAATATGTTTGAAACACTGAATAAAAACAAATGAAAGCTCTTTGTGCCAAACAAGGGTTTCCCAGTAACTGCTATGAACAGCAGTTTTCTAGGTACTCCTACATAACTCTGTATGTATCAGTAACAAAATGTCTTTTTTTTACCATAAAAATGAACAAAGTGGAAAACATTAATGTATGAATTATTCAACTTTAATTATACCTGCCAGTGCTGAGAGAGCGCCGTTAAGGCCAGATACTCTGTGTGCATGGGTGGAAAAATCATCCATCCTGCATTTGAGGCGCTGGTTAGATGTATCCATCCACTGCTCCACAAAGGTTTTACAGCCTTCAAAGCTATTGCAGCAGGTGGTAAACATTGGCTCTTCCATTGGTCCTGTAATTAATTATATAAAATACATGGTTTACATTTGTTTCATTTTATTGTATGTTCAAAACATAAACATGCATCTCAAGCTAAATATGTAGTCTAAGAAAGTCTTTGACTTATGCAATGTATTACAGAATATTTTAACCAGTTTACAGTGTCAGAGATGTCAAAGTTCCTTTTGCCATTCATTGTCCGTTAGATTATATAGTATTTTGCCAGTGTATTCAAACTGTACATCTACATTTAGGCAATTCCTGTAACACGGATTTATATATATTGTAAATCCAAGTATAATGGAGGCAGATGGTGGTGTAACAGTTAGAGAGTTTGCCCTGTGATCAGAAGGTTACAGGTTCAAATCCCACAAACTTATGGGAATTTTGCTTTCAGTAAACAGAGCCTAGCAAACAAGATAATTGTTATATTCACTGCATAGATTTAGTTTGTTAGATAAAGTAAGTTTAGGGCTCTCAGCCACTGGCTGAGGATCATTTCCATGCACTTCGTAGTGGCCACCAGGATTAATGTCAAGAGAACTCAAATGGCCATTTGGTCATCATCAGTGAATACAGGCTGGGAGCACACAACTTTTAGACACATATATACATACATACAAACACAATAATATGTTGTTACAACCAAACGTTATTTCATTTACAACAATCGTAATTTTAAAATGTAATCTGTAAGAGAACAGCGATGAAATTACACTTAACGGTTTGATTACTAACGTTTATCCAAGTAAAACAGTAGCTCTACAGAAAACTGAGACTTTTGGCATTACGGATAGCATTGTAAAAACTCACACAACTACACATTTTAAATACGAAGGCATGCATTTCCTCGAATTTAATTTAAACGCTGTTTAAATACGATGGCATTCGCCTGAAATATCCTGGCAATTTTTCGCCGTTTATGTTCGACTCCTTTAAAGTGATCCTTTTGCTACATTTAAAAAGTATCTAACTAAAGCCACCCATTGCTTGGGTAAAATTTCCGATTAATTAGCTTTTCCTGTTTTATTTTCGGTTCATTCAAAAGGAAAAATGTACAGTTGAAACTGAAAATATAGAAAATCAAGCCATTGTTTTAAACATTTTTTTATTCTCAACAAAATGGGTGATTTTTATTTTAAAATCGGATACCCAAATCAGGTCTTAAAAATCCATTTTCCGATTTCAGAGTCGAAAATCGAATGAACCCAAGGTACACGTACTACCCGCCCTCCCCCCTTTCTGAAAGAGGGCCGCTGTCTGAAGTACCTGAACCCTGTTATCTCTGTTTGGAAGGCGGTTGCTCTGTATCTGGAGGCTCAAATATTCTACACACTCCGGTAGTGGGAGGAAACAGTGTTCCGGGAACTACAGCAATTTTTCCATTTTTTTTTTTGCTTTCTCCGTCCGCGTCAGGGCCGAACAGTCGGAGATTCAAACCCCGCTCTCGCCGAGTCTCGGTCTGACCGTAGGGAGGCTTCTGGAAAGCTCTGTCCACTAGTTTGCTGCAGTTCAGCGATGATTTGAGGTGAGTAGTGTATGAAGCAGACACTACAGATCAAGAAGAAAAGCACAAAAAATAACTTTCAAGCTGGCAGAAGTTGTGTCGAAGGCTCTCGTGTCAGGGAAGTAGACCATCTGGGGAAAATTTAGATATTAGATATTTAGATAGATTAGATATTTCTAATTCTAATGTTTTTGGCCCCGGTCATCTGTGAAACATCACATTGGTACTACATGTTATGGCTAGTGGGCGTTTAGTTTGGTGGCTCATGATCTTCTGAAAGGCCAGGAGATTGTTTCTTCTTCTTCTTTTGTCTTCACTCTATTTGTGCTTCTTACACTGGTCATTTCATTTACTTTCTTTTTTTTTTCAGCAAACAGTAGTATGACGTACTGCCCAAACAGAGCAGCGCACCTGTGGTCAAGGCCCTGCCACACTCTTAAAGAAGGTCCATCAGTCATGAAAATTGGTTGGTGGCACTTTGTTCACTGTGAAGAGAACATGATCTGCTTACATGTTGATGTAGCCACTTTTAGCCAGTTACTTGAATATCAACTCTTCTTATATTCTAGCATAATCAACCTGCAGAGTATTATGATAGTCATTCTTCTCTTTCTACTGGCAGAAGTCGTCATTGTACAGCACCCTACGTCTGTGTGCGTTCCACAAAACTACCCAGTGACATTAAGTGTTCAGGCCGTAGGCACGGGCCCTTTGAGGTACCAGTGGTTTGATGGTCAGCAAGAAGAGGTTGGTACAGCATTACGTTACTTTCAAATACTAAACCCTTCTGCTTGGGCAACAGTGAGTTAACTTCCATTTTCAATGGATCACTGTAGGCGGCACATGGCAAAGAAAGCAAGCTCCATGTTTCTCTTAGGAAATCCGAGAGGTACATTTGCAGAGTGAGCGACCAGTACTGCAACTACGTCTTCACTGAATGGGTTAAAGTGAAGGTGGTGAACTCACCAGGTACAAACTCTATATCTCCATGTTTTTCCAGAGAGTCACTCTCTGTAGATGTCCACCTATCTGTTACGGTCTTCATCTTTCTGAAGCTTTCAGTTTTTACTTTATTGCTTTTCTATAATTCTAGAGCTCCTCTGTAAACATAAGCAACCATAATGCTCAATTGATTAAAGTTCTATTTCACAGAAATTGATTTTCATTGTAGTAGGTATCCCGCCTGCATGGAGAGGGGAGCCCCTTATCGTAGTCCAGCCCACACCACGACAAACTGTACAGCAAGACAACTCACTTACTCTGAAATGTACAGCTCTTGGCATGCCGTCGCCTCTGTTCCAGTGGTACCGCAATGGTCATCTCCTACTGAACGAAAACAGAGAAACACTTGAGGTGAGCCCAGACATGGAGAGACGCGATGTGTTCAGTGAAGTTAGAGCCAAGTGGGTATTTCTTGAGAGAGGTAAACACTAGGGCTGCACAATATATCGCAAATTTACTGTCATCGCGATATCAACATGCGCAATATTCATATCGCCAAAGACTGACTGACTGAACTGCAATAAATGGTGTTTTTCCAAAACTCTTTATCCAGTTCCACAGAGAAGAGGGCAAAAACTGGGCAGTTTTCTTCATCTTCTGTGCTGCTGTTATAGATTGTTCCTTTGCTATTTTTTTCTGGCTAAGAACTTATTATAATTTAATTTATGTTTACACTTATTTAACATTTAAAGTTATTAAATATCTTCAGATTTTTTTTTCAACAATGTTCAATGGTTCAAATGTTTTATGGGAGTCATTAAATGCTCTGTTTAAGTAAATTCTTTAAAAAAAAAACATGTTCGAATGGAAATATTGCATTTCATTTTTTATTGCATAAACTAGTCAGTGTCTGGAGTCTTTATCACTAGCAAATCCAAAGCAGAAATACATGAACAATATAAAGGCTTTTTTTAATAAAGGTTTTTACTCAGTTATCGCGTGTGATATCGCCATCGCAACACTCAACAACAGTATCGCATATCGCATGTTTTCCTAATATCGTGCAGCCCTAGTAAACACACTCTTACCTTTTAACCCTAACATCTGCATTGAATCAACACTGAAGTGATTCATTTTTAGGGTAAAAACCACATTGCTTTTCTTTTTTAGATAAAAAGTGTAACCGCTGAGAGCGCCGGCTCATACCTCTGTGCTGTTTCGAATGTTTTGGAGGAAAGATGGTCAGAGGCAGCTGATGTTGAGCTTGGTAAGGAATGGCAGTTCATGATCTGTGCATCTTATATGAGCTTGTTTTAAAGTTTTCTAATTTGAATCGTGTTCATTCTGTCATCTTAGGTTAAAATGTTCAAAGGTCACAGAATAACTATTTACCAAAGTCATATTCAAGAAACAAATCAATATCACAACAATTAGTAGTAAATTATCACCAAATTTACAGCTTTTAATGTTCATCACTGGAAATCCTCCAATCTTTAACCTCAAGGTCTTCCATTAAATGGGTATTTCCATTTCTATTTGGAAGGTACTTTCCCCATTTTAAGATTCTGTACTGTTTAATCTTTGGCTGCTCAGTGTAAGCTAGAGTGAAACTAGCTTTCACAGAGCTTCCCCTTTCCCCCCCCTAAGTCTGTCGCATCATGGAACACAAACAGTGCCCTTTCCGCTGTGAAGCCATTTTAAAATGGAAGTGAGACATTGCTTCGTTTATAATATTGGTTTCACATTTGACTTTTTTTTTCTCCTTTTCTACAGCAACCCCTGATAAGCTTACAGTGCCCACACTCACAGGTATGTTTAAGAGAAGAACATCTAGTTTTAACTCCAGTGCAATGTTAAAAGTAGTCAGTGTTTTCTTTTCTGCCTTAAAACTTCATACATAATATGTGACAGTTTGTGTTAGTCGTCCTCTAATCTTTCATCGGTGGTCAGTTTCTGCAAATGTTTAGTTGTTGGACTACTCCTAGCCCATCAGTGAGAGTTCTTTAAAACCATAGCACTGCCCAAATGATCCATTTTGTTCAGTACATACACATACTAGTACCATGTCATTGTCACTGCTGCACAGAGAATGATCCCCTGCCCAAATAATACGTACCCTGCGGGTTTCTGACCACCCACAAGTGATACAGAGAAACTGCAATCTGTAATGGAAAAAAAAAAAAATAGTAAAATGTGGCTTATCAGTGCAAGAGTTTTCATTCAGGCATTTAGAATGTGTTGCTGGGGGGAAAAAAACCCCCAATGCAGCAATATAAGAGTTTGTATGTCAGTGTTTTCGTGTAATTATTTCAAGCCTCTACTTAAGGCCAGATATTGTTTGTAGTTATCATTCAGTACCTAGTTTCGCTCAGTGAATAGTTCCTCCAGGTAAATCTGGAGTACTGGTGATAGTACACATGAATTTTGTTTTCTAGTTCAAGCAATATCAACTGCTTTCTTGAAGACGTTTCTCACTGTTTACTCTAGGGCTGCACAATATATGGCAAAATTACCGTCATCGCGATATCAACATGTGCAATATCCATTTCGCGAAAAAATTATACATATCGCATTTATTGACTAAACTGCAATAAATGGTGTTTTTCCAAAACTCTTCACCCAGAGCCACAGAGAAGAGGGCAAAAACATCACTGGGCAGTTTCTTCATCTTCTGTGCTTCTGTAATAGATTGTTACTTTTGCTATTTTTTTCTGGTGTACAACTTTTTTTCAACAATGTTCAATGGTTCAAATGTTTTATGGGAGGCATTAAAATGCTCTGTTTAAGTCAATTCTGGAAGTATTGCATTTATTTTTTTCTGCATAGACTAATCAGTGTCTGGAGTCTCTGTTATAGGGTCAAAAACATGAACACTATAAAGGCTACGTTTTTACTCATTTATCGCATGTGATATCGCCATCGCAACACTCCACTATATTATCGCATGCTTTCCTAATATCGTGCAGCCCTAGTTTACTCTATTTTTGTTTCTATTGACTTACTCTTATATTGTTTAGTTTTACATCATGTGTATAAAACAGGAATTTTTTCAATCATCTTTTGTTTAGCAACGGACAAAGTGGCACTGCTGATTGGGAACCTTAATTACACCCACCATCCCAGGCTGATGGCTCCCACTATGGATGTACATGAGCTTTCTAGTCTTCTGCAGCAGCTGGGATTTCGTGTTGTGTCCCTGCTTGACCTCACCCTACAGGAAATGGAGGCGGCCATTGACAAGTTTCTACAGCTCTTGGACCGTGGAGTCTATGGTGAGTGACATGTTGGGACTTGTTCAGTGTGCTTAGTTGTAAGTGTCTGGGCTGAGTCACATAATTGTGTGTGACTGTGATGTTTCCTGTAAAAAAAAAAAAAAAAAAAGGTGTTTTTTTTTGAGGCATATTGGGTCATTTGGTCCTCACATGGTGTGGACACCCAGCCGGGATTTGTAAGCTTCCAGTGAGTACCAAACATTTGAGCCCCATGCAAGCAAAGCTAAAATAGAGGTAAACACGTATAGTAGGGAACATCAGAATCAGAATCAGAATCGCGTTTATTGGCCAAGTATGTGAGTGAACACATACAAGGAATTTGATTCCG
>JBBJLR010000019.1:59936-72653 GCA_037577145.1 Brachypetersius gabonensis
TGTGTGTGTGTGTGTGTGTGTGTGTGTGTGTGTGTGTGTGTGTGTGTGTGTGTGTGTGTGTGTGTGTGTAAATATATTCTACAAAGCTAGATTAACATATTCAATTTGTTGTGGTGTTAAATGCAAATGCTTTCAGTGGCTTTTAAGGGGTTGATTATATAATTAATAAATCATTTAAGATGACAAAAACAAAACCTCAAATCTTGCCGCTAACACACTCCTTTCTTTCCACACATCCAATTACCAGAGATCACTGGTGATTAAGGTAGAGTTGCATTACACTGAAGCTGACAAGACGTTGCGGCTGACAGAATGCAGAGAACTGGACATAGGCCGGCCTTTGATCGCCTCCTGCAGGTTAAGGCAGAGAAGACAAGTGGACAGGAGACGGGAGGCCATGCCGCATACTGCCGACATCAGAGGGCCTTCGCAGTGGCCTGTTAACCCCAAACAACCATCAACCCGCAAGGCAGAGAACGTCTACCAGATCTCTACCAGTACAGCGTCTGTTAGGACTAATGAGCCAGAGGAGAATGATGAAACGGATTCACCTGAATTCAGTGTATGATATTCCACCACTTCGGTGTGGTTAACGTAAAGCTACTCTAGTTAAAAGACTGTCCGTACCAACTGGAACGATCATCTTAGCACTGAGCAGATCTTCGACGGACTGCAGGCCACTCGTGTACAGGACTCTTAATAGAGCACAACCTTAAATATGTTTTAGGTAACTTGTTTTCAGATTTTACAGATGCCGAAGTCTTAAACCATCCATTATATGTTGAGAGATACATGTCTGGTGCTGCATTTCTGTACGTTAATTTCGTTTCTCAGTTGAGAGTATTTCGTAAAGTGCCTATTAATATTGATTTGCACGGATTTTCGAAATGCTGAAATTAGTCTGCATCCAAAATCAGAAAATATACGGTCAAACATTCAGGCGCTGCTAGTCAAATAAAACTATTTGTTGATTTTCTAAGTGATGAGGACACATACTTCACACAATTCCTCTTTATCTGTTAAATTGAATACATTTTCAGGCTTAACTTTTCTAAAACATTAAATGAATTGAAAGTGCATGCTCATAATTTGCCAAACATAATGCCACATTTGAGTGTGTTCTCCAGAGAGCATGTGTTAATTCATCACTGCTTGGTAATTTGAGTTTGTTTAAACTTTTCCATAATATACCTGATATAATCTACTTCTACTTTGCCCATTTTTCAGCCTAAGATCTGCTGCATTTGTATCATACTGTTGATTTAACAGTCATTTCAACGAGTTTCACTGTACTTCACTGTAATTTTAAACTCCAAGTGCACTTCTAGTAGAAGCCAGTTCCTTGAATTAACATGTAACATGATGTATAACTATGCAACAGATCTGAAACTACACTACACTGTATTGGTACAGATCATAAGATGAGGCGGACATGAAAGACTGTGATTCTAAAGCTGCTGTTTTATCCGTATTTCCAACACTGGAACAGCGCACGACACACAGAGTCTGGTTTCTTACTACTTTCTGCCTTTTTCTGGCATCCATGACAATCAAGTGGGCTCATATGAAAACTCCACCCACAACACTACACTGTGTAGCAGACAGTTTTCTTTCTGTCCAGGCTTGCAGCTTAATGTATGAATATGTTTGACTGAGGAATTCTAAATAATGTTCTTCAGCACCGACTTTCTCATAAATGTTAACTGACGGAATTCGGTGACCGCCCAAGAGTTTGTAGTTACAACTGGTTTTCCATTCTTTTAGAAACAGAGAAAATCCTTTGAATTATTGTCCAAGGTAATCGGTCGCACACTGGTGTTAATTTAGAATGTAATCTTTGAAAATGAACATTTTAGAAATGCGCTGGCGTAAAAAGTGTTGTTTTTTTTCTTTTTTTCTTTTTTCTTTTTGTGCAGATCATTAAAGAGTCAAGCACGTTCATTTCTGGATGGATAGGACTGTGGTGTGTGCGTGTGCGTGTGCGTGTGTGTGTGTGTGTGTGTGTGTGTGTGTGTGTGTGTGTTCAGGAATGGGTCTGAAAGGAATCTGGACTGTCCTTCTGAAAAGGAAATTCTCATTGTGCATTTATAACTATTTCATTAGTCAATAATGATTTGTAATGTCTAATTATTTGTAATATGATTGTATCATTGGTTATTACCTTGATGATCCATTTGCATATTAAAACTGATTTCTTGTAATCTTATGTTAGTTTTATTGATTGTGGTAAACTTGGTCAATGCATAAACATTCTTGCTGCATTGTTATTGCAAAAATAAATGTATGTATGTTTATATATATCTGGCTATACACACTACCAGCCATAAGTCCGTGTCCACCCTTGATTTTAAATGATGCTTGGCTTTTTTAAGAAAAAAAGTTTAACAAGCAAACATTGGAAACATGTAACTGACTGGTTTTCAGTATTTTCTAGTGTGTAGAAACACATTATTTAGCCGCAAAGGCTGAGAGTATGTTAGACACGTGTGGGCTGCCTTAAGTCACTAACAGTTCACTTTGTGTTGGATCGTGAAAAATATCACACAGTATCCGATATGAGACAAATTTTAACAGGATAATGATCTCAAGCTTCTTCAAAACTGCCAAAATTACATTCAGACCAAAGAAAAGCTGCAAGTTTAGAGAATGATGTCATGGCCTTTCTCCAGATCTTCTATTGAGCTGGAGGGATGTTGGCCAAATGAGCTCCAGCAAATGAGGCAGAACTGGAAAACCTGCACATCAAAAAGTGTATAGATCATCTAAAACAAATGGTGGTAAAATATAAAGGGACAGTAATAGAAGTACGCTGTTATATATATATATATATATATATACTCAATATACAGTACACATGTTTAGTGTTTGTAATATGATGTGAGAAATGTGACATAGAAGTAATATTTTAGTCTATAAAACCTATGAGAGTGCATCTGGAGCCAAGATAGATCTGAAATATTTGAGGAATCTCTAACGCCTTAAGTCAACACCTTGAACTCTGTCATGTTCCTCAAACCATACCCGAACAACTTTTTTAGTGTGTCAGGGTACATTATTCTCCTAAAAAAGTGGCCACTGCCATTAGAGAATACTGTTGCCATGAAGGGGTGTGTTTTGTCTTAGATAGGTGACCCATGTCAAAGTAACATCCACATAAATCATCTTCTCTGGACACGTTTAGCCTTATCTACTCAACCCCCTCTTCCTTATCTATTATCTTCTTTTAGTGAAGATGACATGATGTACGTTAAACAGGTATTAACAGTCATTTTCTCCCCTAATTCGCTAGGCGGCGCCATCGATTCGCACAAAGTCAGGACTCGTCTTGCTGCGTAGCTGTGTTTGTTTTCTCCACCTGCATTCCGCCAGGTCCCGCCCTCCTGCGCTGTAATTGGCTAGTAGTCCCGCCGTGCGCCGTCAGGTGAATTGCAGCAAAATGACGGGAATCGGTATATTCGGGCTAAAACAGAGATCCCAAACAGAGACGTGGACTTAGACGTGTCAATAAAACGCAGTCGAGAAGAAGGGAGAGTCACTAAAGAGAAACCGGTCAGACTGTGTTTTATAGGATGGATTCCATGCCTGGGATTTCCAAAACGCAGTCGAACTGTTATTGGGCGGAGAATCTGTTCACCTGCATCCATAAAGACTTGTCATCCTGTTCCACGGTCCAAAAACAGAGGAGAGGGGCCATTGGTTGGTTAGGCTATCGATCTTGCGCACTAACTCCGCCCCCTCTACGCGCCAGTTCAGTCTACAGGCGGTAAGTGGTGAAGAGTCAGGCACGACTGCACGCTCTTGCCTCTGTCATTCGTTCGATATCTTTCAGTGCAAATAAAATAAAAAATAAAAAAAGGGGAAGGGAAAGGAAAGAAATATCTTCAGCAGCCGACCCGCAGGTGAGACCGGATCAGGATGCGAGGTGCGCGGCGGGTGAGTGAGCGGGGGGAGCGCGCGGTGTGACGCCGCGGGCCGGAGGGCTGAGGCAGAGCGGGCCGGGAGGCTGAGGCTGAGGCTGAGGCAGAGCAGGGCGAACATGTTGAGTCGACTGATGAGCGGCAGCGTGAGGAGCCTGGAGAGAGAGTTCAGCTGCACCGTCCGCTTGCTGGACGACACCGAGTACACCTGCACCATCCAGGTCAGTGTCCGGACAGTACACTCTAACGGTACACCCGCTGCGGAGGAACCTTTTGTTTCCTGTGAGTGTGTGTGTGTGTGTGTTTGTGTGTTCCATAGGACTGAGCAAGAAGGGAAGCTGGTGAATGGTGACGATGGTGATGTTTAGTCTGCTTTCGGGTCATTAAGGGACCCACGTTATGTTTCTGCTTCCAGCGCAGGGCATATTAACTGTCTTTGTTTACTGCACAGTCCACTAAAGGCGGGCACTGTGGAAAAACAGGCAAGGTACAGCTCAACACGTCGACCACTGTCTAAAGAAGGGGTGTTTCATTCTGGACCTTAAAGGGGTTTGGGGGAGTCTAGAACCTCAAAGTGTCCAGAGTCCACCCATGGCTACTGCAGTGTCTCAAAAAGGCTGCTAATTTGATTTTACAGTCTTCTATTGTGTGTGTGTTTTGGGGCTGGGGTGGTGTTTCTTGCAGTGTTAGCATCACTAAAAATAGTCAGCCAGTAGAAGAACTGTGTTTTCAGCACACCACCCAAACATCATATCCACCAATGAGGTGGTCTGCAGGGTTCAAGTCCTGAAACTACCCTCTGGGCGTTTGCGAAAGCAGTTAATTTAACAGTGCAGCATGAGTGAATGGCGCACAGTTAACAGAAACGCCTGCACTGGAGAGCATGAAATGTGTGTGATTAGGGTTGAGCTGCGTTAACGTGTTCTCTTGCGAGAGAGCTGGAGAGACATGTGTAGAGAAGGGGTCTGAGTGGAGCATTGCTGACACAATAACACACATGCAGGGTGGTTATTGGTCATATACTGTCTTTATTGCGTAAATATTTAATAGTGATGAGTTTGCAGGATTGCAGTAATGAAGTCCTAATGCACCACACTGGTTTACTAACAGGACATTGACATTTCTATAAGACACAGATTGTTTACTGCAGTGTTTGGCATGAGTGGACTCTAAATTTGCTTATGAGCTACACTCTTCAGCCTCACCGACCTGGAGATTGCAGACCTGTTTATAGACGGTTGACAGTCAGGCAGGCTGTTGTATAGCAGTGTGTTCATTTCCTCAGTTGGAGGAGACATTAAGGTTTGCACACTTTTTGTATCACAAGTTCTTATGTAGAATTTAAAGAGTTCACGTTGTGGAAAACTACATTTATAAAATGCAACTTTGACCTGCAAGGACAGCCTGTTTGAAGTGTTCTTGTGATGTCACAAAAGCCAACACATCTACGTATATCCTCCTACACAGACCGCAGCCCTCATAATGAATCTACCCATTCATGATGAAATACATTAGACTCCTGAAATTTGTTCCAAAACTACCTGCAAATGGTGAACAACTTGTGATATGGTTTAAAAAAAAAAGCCTAAAAATGGCTGTTTTTATAGCGTAAACCCCAAATATATTACCTTTAAAAAGAAGGTAATGGTAACCCCGTATACGTACGCTGTGTACTCTGAACTGCTGTGTCCCGCAGCGCTAGAATGTAAAATACAGATGTTAGCCCTATATTTACTATACTGTAATTCATGCAAGTGGGTTTTCTTTGGTATAAGTGGGGTGAAAACAGCAGTAATTTAATTTACTGTAATAAAAATACAAGGCTTTAAGAAGAACAAAACAAAAAACATGAGAACACTGAGTGAAACACTGAAGAACACGCAGGAGACTGTTATGATGCGTGAATGCTGGACTGCATCTGGCAGAGATATTGGCCAGCTGCCAATATACAGTCGTTCTCTTGACAGTATAAAAAAAAATTATACAGTTATATTGGATATGGACAAATATAGTCGACAAATGCATATACTAAATTAGTAAATTCTATGTTTCTTAATTATTTAGCACTATAATGCCTGAAAAATAATATATTGCCACGAAAAAAGCAAAACAAAAAAAAATGCGGTGGATATTTGTGGTATATTTGTGATATTTATGGAACACTGTGTACATCATAAACCAAAGGGGTGTTTTAGCATGGACTGCTTTTGAAATGAGGCACCATAAGGATACCCCCAATCAGAACTGAGCTCATTTATTTATTCAAGTTTTACAAGCATGAGAGATATAACAGGGTTGGAAACTGTTGTGGAACATAATTATGACTCTTGTGTCATAAGTGGGATGAAAAATTTTTTATACAGAATAAATGTGAAGCATTTTTTTTCTGAAATACTCTTACTTGGTTTCAGCTACATGCTGCCAAATGATGCAAACACATCCTGTTTGTTTCGACAAAGTAAAGGAAAGTGAGTGTGATTTCTCTTGATAAGAGACATTAGAAGGTGCTTAACCGTGCGCCCCTTCTTCTTCATCGTCTCTTGCTCGATTCCAGGGTTCCTTTGTTTCATGTGGCACTTGGGAAGGGAGAGTGTGGATCATATTTGATTACAGTCAGCTTGACGACAGCTTCGTCCTGGGCTCCTCAGAAGTAGAGGAGGCAGAGGAGCACCTTGTCGGCCTGTATTCCCTGTGGACTTCTATACACATCAAGCAGATGCTGCATCTTGGGCGGGGAGATGACTGAGAAGAATAAACTGGAATGGCTGTGAAGTGGTTCTGAGGAAACTCAGAAAATAGACAGTAAATGCTTAAGAGAAAGAGCCGGTTTCGAGCCACTTTTATTGCGGGAATCCGACGCTGTATTGACTTGTTGATATTTCTACGTGGTGGGAAGCCTGCTGTTCGACTTCAGGCGGGTCCCTTTGGGAGCTGGGAGTGGAAGAAGATCCCACTGTTGACGACTGTTTGGAAAATGGAATTGATTCCGTGGCTGGAGAGGCCTGAGTGGTGCTGAGTGTGCTGCAGGTTACACAGCAGGTCATGCAGACAGGGAGCTGCGGGCGGTGGGGCAGAGCTTGAGCTGGAGACCAACGTAGCAGCAGGTGTGCCGTGTGCAGCAACAGTGCAGGGTTGTTTGGCAGGGTGACGTAATGGAGGGAAGACAGAAACGGACCATGGGCCAAGCTTTTCAGGCCTTTCTGGAGGACATTAATGTTCCTCAGCAGTGTGCTCGTCTGTCTCCGCTTAAATGCGGAAGCACTTGTTTGTGTTTTCTAGGGCTGCACGATATTAGGAAAACATGTGATTGCTGAGTGCTGCGATGACGATATCACATGCGATAAGTGAGTAAAAACTTAGCCTTTATAGTGTTCATGTTTTTCTGCTTTGGATTTGCTGGTTATATAGACTCCAGACACTGACTAGTAAAATGCAATACTTCCTTTTTTTTTTTTTAAGAATTTGCTTAAACAGAGAATTTAATGCCTCCCATAAAACATTTGAACCATTGAACAGTGTTGAAAAGAAACTGGATATTGCGCATATTGATATCGTGATGACGGTAAATTTACGATATGTTGTGCCGCCCTAGTGGTTTCTCTTACTTTATAAACACTATAGTATGTTTCTTTAATGATTCTACATGGCTATCACTAGACATGCATCAGTATAAAAAAAAAAATATATCCTGACAATTTCCATTCAATCAATCAATCTTGCGTAAGGTGACCACAGACACACAGAGCTAACAAGAAATTTTGAATTCAGGTTAACTTTAAAGTAAGGGTTCACGATTCAGAAAACCTCCCGATTCAATTCGACATGGGGTCATGATTCGATTAAAAAACGATTCTCGATTCAAAACGTTCATTAATTTTTTTTTATTTTCCATCAGTCGGAGATACAGCCCTGAGATAATAGTTAAAGTCACGTTACAAAAATATAAACTGTTGCAAACTTAAATTAACACTTGAAATAAAAGTAGATTCAGTTAAACCAAATAAGAGCTGCTATATTTGGCTGTAAAGCGTATTTAGGCTCAGCAGTTTTCAGCATATACCAAAAGCCTTCATTATCAACAACGCTGTAGGGACGCAGATTTTTGGAAATAAAATGGGCTATGGACTGTATTTTCTTTTCCACGTCGTTTTCCATTGTTTGTCCATCGATTGTTCGCGCTTGCACACACCAAGGATCACTATCCGAGCAGAAACCAGCATTGTGCCATTGGCAAACTCCTGTCCAGAGAAACGATTAAACTCACGCAGAGTTTACAAAATTTACAAATATGAATCGTTTTTGTGTCCTGTATGAATCGATGAATCGTCACGCTGCAGTGTCTGTAGTTACTTTACTAGGAAAATGTTTTAACGAAAAGTAAAGCAATATTTTCTCAAATTTGTAATAAAAGCATTCAGTCGTGATTATAAAGAAACAGTGGTGTCAATCATTTCACTTGCAGCACTGTTCTAAATTCACTTATTTAGACCTTATTATTGTCCGTAATAAAACGTTTGGGCTTTTGGTTGCCGTGTATAAAAATACAGAATATGGATTTATTTGAAACCCCCTCTTTAATGGATTCAGGTTTCCGGTGCCCTGTATGGAGAAGGAGAGCCAACTGTTTTTCATGGTTTTACTGCCACGGTCTGTCTGTTATTTCACAATACAGAATGAATATTTAAAAGTTATTATTATTGTCAGAACTAGACCATCAATTTTTTTTTTCCCTCTCTGCTTTCCAGAGCTGGCTGCTTGACTTGAACTTGTCTGGTCGGTCTCCCGGTCACACTGCTTTCAGGTGAAGGTGCAGGTCTGCAGTAAGAGGCTGAGGATTGAGTGTGACTAACAATCACACATGGACTGCCAGATACAACAGTCTAAGATATACCTATTACGTACACAGGCTGTGAGTGAGCGTCTCCCTCACTTTTCCCTTCAGTCTGTGGAGATTCACTTAATTCTATGTAAGTTGTGTCCAGATTACAAATAATTACAATGCAGTTTAATTTGGAATGGGTCTCAGAGGAACCGCTTAAGTGAGGAACAGCAAACAAACTATTGTATGTATATTTTTTTTATGTCAGTTTGTCTTATCATTTATTTATGTTTGTATTTTTAAAAACTGAACAAGCAGGCTCAATATATTTTTTGCTCTTTTATTTTATAAGTAGAGAAATTGACATCATCATAGATGTTTTCATATTCATGTCTCCGACTGAAGGCCTAACACTACCAGGAAAGGAAGACAAACTTCAAACACTTGCTTATGTGCTTCCTAACACTATGAGCAATGGTATCCGTAAAGTTTTCTGATTTCTGGTTATGAGGATGGCTTTTACTACTGTGAAGATGGTGTTAGGGCTTTAGTCTGAGACATTAAAATGAAAACCTCTATGATGATGCTCATTTCTGCTTGTGCCCCTTAGCGTAGCATTAAGCTAATGGCATTGCACATTGACATTTCTGGGTCATTCATAACATGCATCTAAAGCTTGTAAATACATAGCTTTTTTTTTTGCTTTTTTTTACTGAAGCTTGTAACAGACGCTTTAGCATTTATTTGACATTGTGCTGACAAATATCACACATTGAGAGGACATGTGGAGGCAAGGCCTCACCAGGTTAGAGCTGTTTGGCACAATATAGACACAATATTAGGCGGGTAGTTTAAATGTTTTATTTGAAGATGTTTTGCAGTGTGTTAGATTTCCTTATCATGCAGAAAGAGTCACAACACACAGGGCATTAGAGCTTATTGTGTACGGAACTGAGTAGCTGGAACACCTGGGCCCTGGCCTTCATGTGGATCTTACTTTGACATGTCACCTACCCAAACATTGTTGCAGACCAAGTATATCTCTTCATAGTAACTGTATTCCCTAAAAGTAGTGATCCCTGATAATGAACAAAAACATAGTCAAGACTGGTTTGAGTAACACAAAGAAGTTGAAGGTGTTGACTTCGCCTACAAATTTCCCAGAAGTGGGACGAAGGGCTGGACAAACTAGTCAGAGAGTGTGTCTGAGCTTAGTTTTCAGTGTGAGCGCACTACGCACTTAAATTACGCACTACAATTGCGCACTAAAAGTGCACAAGTGCGCGATTTTAGTGCGTAGTGCGCTCACACTGAAAACCAAGCTAAAACGTATTGCACTGAAAGAACCCGGATGGTGCGCTGAAATCGGCCAGACAACGCAGCACAGAACGATGGACACTCTGCACTAAACGGGCGCCATTTTGACCACGTAGCGGAGGGGGCGGGACTTTCAACATGTTTTCGAGTTGGATAATGGCGACACACAGTGAAATATAAGCCCAAGCAGAGGCAGCTGGTTCGTATAAATGTGAGTAATGTTAATAGTTATTTTACTGATGTACACTGCGGTATAACCGGCAGATATTTTGGCGGCTGGAGTGTGCACTACACTACGCACTAAATCTCAGTGCACTGACACAAGTGCGCGATTTTGGACACACCCAGAGTCATGGAGGCCCCACCTCCCAACTTAAACTTAAATGGTTTGCTGCCAACGTGTGGTGGTAAATACCACATCGCACTTTTAGAGGTCCCAGTCCAGGCCTTACCAGGTTAGAGCTGTTTGGCAGCCTGAAGGGGACACGATATTAGGCAGGTGGTTTTGTTATGGCTGGTTATGTAAAATAGCGGAACCACTTTTTTGAAACTGAGAGCTACTTCACGGGTATTAAGCCCCGAAGGGCTTCTAGTTTGATACACTTGAACAGAGTTTACCTAAACTTTGCGTATAATAAACATGTTTTAAACGCTTTTCTTTAGATTTTGTCATTTCAAATGTGATTAAAGAAGAATAGCGATGGGATAAAATTAAGTGTTAGACCCTGCTCACTGGTGAGTTGTGCTATTTTTTTTATAGGTCTAGACATGACTCATTACTGAAGGAATCAGTCTAGAAATGTAACACACAATGTAACAAACAGTTTTAAAAACGGGCCTCAGAACTGCATTAAGTGGGGAGAGTTGTCATTAAGATATAAATCAGGAAACAAATATGATTCAAAATATCAAAAAAATGTACTAGACTTGAGAGTACATGGGACAGGACCAGAATTGTCAACTCTGCCTGTAGAGACTTACCTTAAAAAAAATGAGTGAATAAACACAAGGAAACTGTCCATCTTTGGAATGTGTCTGGTTTACGGAATGCTCATGTTTTCAGTGGCTGCTGTTGCTTTGCTTGAGGCCTGGCTTGCACTTAACGTATATTCCTATCGAAACACTGACCCCTGTATTTAGCTCCCCTGACAAGATTGCAAAGCTCTCTGACTTGAAAGCCCCTTGAGGCAGTGCTGGCCTATCTGCTCATGATCTCCTGTATGTTTCCAGCTTGTACATCTAATTAGTGTTAATTGTGAGCGCAGTGAGCCATGCTGACAATGCAACTTTAACAGCCGGATTTCACATTTGCAGCTGGATTTAAGTCTTGGAGCTGAAAGGTGCTTCTGAAAGGGCCATTTCTGAAAGTGTTTCCTTGTTCTCAGGTGAAAGGAACACCACAAAGCACTCTGGGCTTCCCAAATCCACATGGAAATCCCTCGGGCATAGTTTTAGGGTGGTTTATGAAGACTAAGGAAACAAGCAGAGATCCCTAAATGCAAAGCGGTCTGATTTGTTAGCGTCACATACATTATTTAGAATTCGATGCGTAGCTTCTCTTTTCAAGTTGTTTATTCTGGTGCTTTGTTTTCAGCTCTTGGAGAACAATGGACCGTGCCGTTCTTTGCACATAATTTAAAGCAGCACTTCATCCAAAACCTGATGCTACTAAAAGGTGGTAGTGGCTGTCTGACTATACGCAGTGATGTTATGTTTACTGGTACTAAATTAGGGTCAGGATCGCTTATTGATGTATCACTAAAACCTATTGCTAACAGCCATGAAACACATTTTTATTTATGTTCTCTCCAACTCAGGTCCTGTGTTTCCTTTTTCTTCACCCACGGTTCAAAAATGCTTTAAAATTGTTAAATGGCTGTAATAAAGACTGCAATTAATCATAGGCTATATGAACATCCAAGGCCATTTAACACATTGATTATATCTGGCCAAGCCACGTAAAAGTGTTTACACAAGAAAGCTGTATTGGCATCTCAGCCATATATAAATAGTACACAGTGAGACAAAATATCGATGAAGCCCTTACAGCGGAGATACTGTGGGAAAGGCTAAAGGTGGCAAATTATCACTATTCTTATAAATCATGCGAAGACAAAAGCCAGCTATTTCAGGCCCCCAACAGTCCAATAGCTACCCGATTTGCATGTTGTAAACGCAAACGTTTACGCATCTGCATCAGTACGTGTATATACTATCATACTTTTTCCATCTACTCATTTATACGTATTTACAATTGTTGTAAAAACTGTATAAGTGATCAAAAACTACTAAAGTTATGTAATTATAATTTTAGGATTTTCTCTGTATTATTAAAAATGTATCATTATAGCCACACTACAATGTTGTATACAGTCTGTAGTAGAGTTATAAAAACACTAAAGACAACAAGAGAGAAGAGAGTGCTTGTATTCTGAAGAGTACCTTAAATGTAAACAAAAAATCAGTTACCAAGTTATTGTGCAAATGTAACAGTTGTGCAAGTATCGCAGTGTGAGGGCAGTGTTCAAGTAGGTATAAAAATTAATATGTATACATTTTGCTCTTTAACAGTTGTTGAGGGGGGTGTGGGAGTTGTGTGTAGACAGGGTGCTGTTGAGGGGGTGTGGGAGTTGTGTGTAGAGCAGGGTGCTGTTGAGGGGGGTG
>JBBJLR010000019.1:72753-92684 GCA_037577145.1 Brachypetersius gabonensis
ATATTAATAGAAGTTATTTTTTAGCCTTTGTCAATGTTAACAGACTCATAATACAAGAAACTTGGTCGAAACAAACTCTGATATTTCCCAGGAAACACGTGGATAGTCAAAATTTCAAAATAAGGCAGGTTAGTCCACTGTCCTCAGAAAAGATAAACAACGATTCATGCCAAATCATCCATTTCAACGATTCGCGCCAAATTTATCCATTTAAATTATATTTTTCTTAATAATCCATGTCCGCAACAGCCATCGTCCTCATGCTGGGTTGCTAAGCGCTGGGCCCAAACATCATCAACCCAGCCCAAGGACGAGGGCGCGTGGCAGACAAGGCCCGGACACCACAAAAGGAAATTAAAATATGCGGAGGATATTTGCAGTTTCCACGTTAGTGCAGGGGTTTCAGCGAACGATTATTAGTTCAGTTCTCAGAAAAAATCCGCGATGGACTGCAGTCGCGACTGCTGAACCGCGTATAAACGGGGTTCACTGTATTATTAAAATCTTAGCTCTTGTTTCTGCTCATGGCCTCTTTAGAAATGTCTATTTGCCACAGTTGCTGCAGATAAGCAGGAGTGCTGTCGTTCTGAAAGCCCAGTGTTCAGGAAGGTTGCATGCTCTCAAGGTTCCAGAGCCAATGATGGACTGTATCTTTATAATTAAACAAAGTGAGATCTCTGAAAAGAGTAGATTGAAAGCATAATGCTGTTCGGTGTTGGATTTTTTAAAAGGCTGAGAGGAGATCCGTGAAAGCTTCTCTCAGAAACTTCCTGAGATTAGGCCCAAAAATAGAACGGAGATCTAAAATGCTGCACATGAATGCATAGTGCCCTCATCTTTCTCTCTCTTTTTATTTGCTTGACTGCTGAAAGAAGATGGAGGGTCAGTGACTGCTAACAGATTCCTCTAAATGATACATGATTAGCCCCCAGCTAGTAGTGTCCCTACTCACTTTTGAACAGCTTTCTGTGCCTCCTTCCACCCTCTCATAGTGCATGCAATGAGGTCACCTAGAAAAAGTGTGCATGGCTGTGTGCTGGAAAGATATCTTAAATGGTTGGATGATACTCTGTTGGTTCTGCCACTTGATCAGCATCTGACTTCAATGTCTGTGTGTTTGTGCGTAGACTGTGCATCGGTATTTTGCGGTGTGGATTTGTTCTTTCAATTTATATTATCTAGAGTGTGATCTGAAGACTAAAGAAAAGTGTAAAGTGACCATTTGTCATATGTGAACGTACCACAGCGCACAGTGTGAACAGCATGAAATTCTTTCTCTGCATTTACCCCATTCATAGCAGTGGGCACCTTTGGAACACCGAGGGCGCAGTATGTGAGGCTGGTACCTTGCTCAAGGGTATCTCAGCGGTGCCAATAGCAGTCATGGCATTTTAACCCACAACACCCTAACACGCTAACCACTAGACCTCCAGCTGTGCCAGAAAAGCAGGCAAAAGAACGGGACAAAAGGGGAAAACATGCTAAGGAATAAGAGGAGATAAACTAAAGAAAAGGAGATTAGAAAATACTAAAGAAAATAAGGCTAAGCAAGAGAGGACTAACGAGAAGACTAAATAAAGGAAATAACAGGAGATCAAAAAAGGGGTTAGTGCTGATGCCTCACGGCAAGAAGGGCCTGGGTCCAGGGTCTTTCTGTGTGGAGTTTGCATGTTCTCTCCGTGACCGCATGGGGTTCCTCCCACCACCAAAAACGTGTGCATTGGGGATAGGCCAATCAAGCCCTAGGTGTGAATGTGAGCATGAATGGTCGTCTGTCTCTGTATGTGGCCCTGCGACATGCTGCCGACTGTCCAGGGTGTACCCCGCCTTCACCCATTATCTACCCCATTGTCCCAAGTGCGGGACCCCGAGTGCGGAACAAAGGGGTAGAGAATGGATAGGTGGCTGGAAGGAGATCAAAAGTTTAAGGAACAGAAGACTTTCGACGATTCAAGAAAAGATTAGACAACTTGAAAAGTAAACTTGAGTAAAGGTCTACCGAAATGAAGACAAGTTGACAAGAATATTAAAAGATGAGCCTAAGAAGAGAAGAGATAAGACTGAAACAGGAAGGCTAAAAGGGAGATGATGAAATACAGGATGTGGGAGAGAAAGATGGAGTGAAGAAGAGAGTTTAGAGGAAGAGTGGTAGAGAAAAGTTCAGATCACGCTGAATCATCCCGCGGCAGTTCACTCCAGGTCATTACAAACTACTTATGCAACATTGTTTTTGGATTAGGCGCACCGACTGCACATCCACTTCAGATCATTCATCACAGCAATAGTGCATTTTGATGAATGAATCACACATGCTTTATGGAACAGATCTTTTATATACAGTATATTATGGTGGGGTGATATCACAGTAATTTACATAGTAAACGTTTCTGAACATATGAGTTTTTTAATGTTGCACTATTGTTTGGTTGGTATGTTGAATCTATTCCTTGTCCTGCCAAAGTGTACTGAAATATGCATCAGGTATTCTGAAAGTGTTCATTATTTCACCCACCTGTTATGTAAATACATTCGTATGAATGTACAATTAATAAATAACATTAGAAATACACACACAGAAAATCCACTACACTTCGAGACTACAAATGCAGTACATTAAAAGCTTCAGCTCTTTACAGCTGTGGAGCAATACAGGGTTTGCTGTACTAAAACAAAAAAGCCAACCTTAGATTCGTATCTATTTAGCCTGCCTGCGTTGACTGTCCTTGACACTGACAGGCGAATGCTGCATCTTTAGAAGGACAGGAAGGAGATATAAAAGACAACAGATATGTAGGCCAGAAATTGCCTAGTGGATACAGTAATAGCCATTTAGCTGCTGTCACCTAGAAAGAAATCTAGGAGTATAATTGCTTTTTTACCTTGGGTGGCCTCTTAGGGGAAACCTTTTAAAAAGTGAATCAGCTCATGCTGCAGTGACCTACTTTGGGAAGTTAAAGAGGTGCACTCCCACCAGGCAACTGTTGATGTGGTATAGGTGTGGCTACCGGTCATCTTGTGCATAAAAAGAATGAAAGAAGACTTCTGCATGGTGCTAGAGCAAGATGGACGTATAGAGGAGAGCTCCTCTGAGTCGGTTTTGAATAGATTCAAGATTCAAGATTCTTTATTTGTCACATGCATAGTCATACAAGTACAACACACAGTGAAATGTATCCTGAACCGCTCCTTTCTGACTGTGCAAACATTAAAACAAGAAGTAAAATTTAAATAAAAAAATCTGTACATTTTCTGAAACCCAAATAAATTAAAGAAATGAGTGCAAGTAAATAAGTATAGATGTAAAATTTTAATAAAAAAAATTAATCAGAAATTTCCTGAAACACAAATGTAAAGTAAGTAACTTAAACGAGGAGCACCACAAGTTATGTGAAACTATATGTGGGCTGAAAAATTGTTTTTTATATGTATTTACATAAATACATATTTAAATAAGTGTAGCAGCAATATGTACATTGTGCAAATGGAATGTTAAAGTGCATTGTGCCGATTATAGCACAGCAATATAAAACAGAGTGAAAAGTGACCTGAGTAATGTAAGCAGAGTAATTTAACAGAGTGACCAGAGTAATGTATAAACAGTGTAATTTAACAGAGTGACCAGAGTAATGTATAAACAGTGTAACCTCCTACCTCCTATCAACCTAATTAGCTCAGAAATCACTTTAACTTAATAATGAAAGAAGGAAAATGTAAAGGTCCTAAGACTGGCAAGATGATGAATAAAATTCCAGAAAACTCAGATGTGGCTTGAAAGTCTGTCACAACTTTACAAGGAGCTGAAAGACTTTAAACAGCACTTGAGTGAATTTAAAAACGACATCAGACAGGCTTTGAATGATGACCTCTTCTAGTTCAAAGGCGAAGTTTTATGAAAAATATAGAGCTAGCACTGTGGAGGCACAAACACGGATAGCTGACCTGAAATCAGCCTGCTTGGTACTGAAAGACGCTGCTAACAGCCGTGAAGCAGAGTGTTGAGATGAAGGATAAAATCACAGAGTTTGGAAGCCACTCTAGAAGAAATAATCTCTGTATTTATGGAGTACCAGAAGAAAAAGATAGGAGATCAGCCTCTGATTTTGTAAACGAACTCTTAGAAGATAGCCAGAAGTGAGCTTTAAATTCAGCGGGCACATAGAGTACTAGCCGCCTAGATCAATGATTGTAAACTTTGTACAGTTTCATGTCAAAAGCCTGGCAGAAGTTCTACGCCAAGCGACTTTATTTTGACAAGGACTATGCAGCTGAAGCTATAGAGAGGCATACAGACCCATTAAAGCTGTACTGAAGGAAAAGGAAGGTGCAAGTGCAGTAGCTCTCCAGACTGCAGATCTATGTTGAACAGATAAGATAAGGTCAAAAATAAAACCTGCATTGATGTTTGGGAGAGGCATTTGGGGACCCAGAGGTACAATATAGGTTAGTAGAATCACTAACGGTGAGTGGATTCTAATGTTCTATTTAGAAACAAGTTTGAGAAACTCACTAATTTTCCTAAGCAGGTGATTTTCATCTATAATTTTGTTTCCCCCCAACCCGCCGCCCCCTACTGAATGCCTACAGTGTTTGTTGTCTGCTGTGAGGAGCTCATTGCCCTGGACTTATAAACTATAGCAACAGAAGTTTGCCCAAACACATTACTTACAAAACTCATCACTCCTGATCTAATTTCAGCATCGTTTCACCAAGAAAAAAATCAATTTCATCCAGATCAAAAAGATTTATTCATAGAGAATGACTGGAGAGAATGAAAAATGAGTCACAGTGACCCAAAATTCAAAATTAAGGTTTTGGTATGATTGAAAAGATGAAAAAATAAGCTTTAAAATGGTCAAAGCTGTATCTTAAATGGTTGTCAAGTTACAATCGTTTGAATGATGGTATCGCAGCACCATTTTCCAACTGAAAAAAACGTTATTGTTGATATCCTTAACAATCCAGAGCATCCAAAGAGATGCTCCCAGTATTCAACAACAAAATTTTACTACAGGCATTTAGATACTTAGAAAAATGTAAAATCAGACTGAAGCTTCAATTATTTCAAAATATTAAATATTTAGCAAATAACTGCAAATCAACTTAAATTGCTATTTAAGTACATTTTCACTATTATTTCCACAATGAAACACAACGAAGATTAATTTTGAAGACGTTTCCTTTCATATAAGACCAAAAAAGAAAAATCAATATTTTTGATGTTTTTCAACATAATACCTAAATAAATAGAATGCCGACTTCTGAATCATAATGGCAGATCGGGTCACAATTGAAACTGGATGGATTTGCAAGCTCATCATAGGAAACAATTTGCTTTTTCAAGCAAAATTTTTCAAAAGGTTTTCAAGGTAGCTCCTGAAATTCATTCCATGCCATAAAACAGCTGAAGATTGCTCAGATCAGAATCACCTGTGTGCTGGGCTATTTAAATAGTGCATCTCATGGCTTTGTATTATGTAGCGTTTTATATTTGCAGGATGTATTTTGGACAATAAACAGCACAAATTCAAAGAAATAGCGCTTTTTACAGCCAAACTGTCAGAAAGGCCAAGTCTGAGCAAGCCAAAGGTAACCGAGAAAAGGAAAACCTCTCTAAGCTGGAGTAAGTAACCTTACATAATTTGTACATAATACAAAGCCATGAGATGCACTATTTAAATAGCCCAGCACACAGGTGATTCTGATCTGAGCAATCTTCAGCTGTTTTATGGCATGGAATGAATTTCAGGAGCTACCAAGACTCAAAAGGGAAGTCCATCTTCCTCTGATCGACACAGAGGGAAAGAGAGAGTCTCTGTTGAGATAACTGACAAGAAAAGGCCTTCATAAAGGCCTCCATCTACTGCTAACAGAGTTGGTAAGAGTCAGTAAGATTATCTGTGAGTCTCCACTCCATAAAAACTGGAACAGGATCAACAATCAGGTTTTAAACAGAAATTGCTCTTGGATAGGGGCAGAGTATGTGGGGAGTCAGCCAGACCAGTTAAGGACATCTTGGACATGATGCGTCAGTGATTGCAGACCTGAGAAGGTGGTGGCCTGAGATCCTAATTTTGATCACTTGAGCTACACAAATGTGGAGCTGTTCCCATCAGAAAAGACAGAGTTGCTTCAGCTAACTCTAAGTGTGAGACTCCAGCATTACTCTCTCTAACAGCTTAGTAAGAGAGGGCAGAGCTGAGAGAGACAAGAGAGTACCCTGAGACCCCAGAGCTGAAGCTTCATAATTGCAGGGATGAGCACCTTGAGAACTGAGTGAGTGTGAAGTTTCACAGTAAGAAATAAGATCACTGAGGTATTGGGTTCTAGGCTGTTCAAGGCTTTGTAGGTCAGTAGTAGAATTTTATAGTCAGTACGACATTTGATCGGAAGCCAAGGAAGTCTTCATAATATTGGACTAACGTGGTCGAATTTCCTTGTGCTGTCGCATTCTGGACTGGTCGAAGCTTATTTAGGTTTTTGTTGAAACAGCCTGACAGCAGGCTGTTAAAATAATCGAGTCTGGTTGTAATAAATACGTGTAAGAAAAACTTGAAATCTATAGTGACCTGACCGTTTGTTTCCAGCAGCTTTTGGACCTAGAAGGGTGACCTGTGTTTTATCTGCATTGAGCAAGAGGACGTTTTGTGACCTCCAGTTCTTTCTATCTTTAATGCAGATTAACTAATCAATCTTAGTTAATCTATGTTTGTCATCTGTGTGTCGTCTTCATAGCAGTGGAAGGTATTCCCATGTTTCTGGGTAATCATCCCTTGTGGCTTCATGTACAAAGTAAATATAAAACATCCTAAAACAGAATTCTTACAAACTGATAATGGTCAGTCCGGCTGTTTCAATGACTTCCACCAGGTTATGGTCAGTCCTTTGTCAGGGGACAGTAAAATATCATTCATTTTCTTTACTGAGGCTGTTTCTGTGCTGTGATTAGGCTGAATTGGAATTTAGTAGATTAGTTCACATGGATCACACTTTTAGGCTTAAAACGGTCAGTTTTAAGGTTTTTGGTAGATAACACTAAGTGAGCGGTTTAGTACTGATGGGAGTGCTTTAATAATTACTGGTAGAACTTCTTTAAGCAGGCTTGTAGGAATAGCATAGAATAGCATAGTCTAGGACTGTGTATGTAGTTATAGCCTGGAGTTGTGGCCTCATTTAGAGCGACAAACTCGTCAGGTCTAATCCAGGTAACTGTAAGACAAAACGTTGAGATTCTGAGATTATTATTTCATAAAAAGGTTTCAGGAGCGAGCGATCTGATGCAGTCCTAGTTTTAGCTTTAGATCTAAGGTGCTGAATGTATTGGTTGATTCAGAGTGAAGGTGTTCACAAAACTCCATGTTGAAACTTTCCATGTATCGGATCGGTCTTCTCTCATCTGTGGGTTGATGGCATTGTGGACCTGTGAAAACAGTTTAAAGTTTGTCAAAAAAGGTAACTAGTACTTAATAGTTTAAAAAAAAAACCCAACTGGTTGGTTTTATTAAAAAAACCTTTTGATTGGCTTAAAGAACAGGAGGTTAGGAGATTCCTGACACCAGTTAACTGCCTCTGTAAACCCTCCTCAATTCATTATATATTGCACATCCTCTGTTCTGCTATGACTTTTATTTGCAGTTAATATTTATTGCCACTCTACCTCTATTGCACACCTATTTGTACACCTAACAGCTCTGCTGCTAGAATACAGTATCTGTCATAATATTGTGTTCATTCAAACGTCAACTTCACTACATGTTGTCTTTACCTGTTGTTTTCTTGCCCTCCCTCTCTTGCTCTATACTCTGTGTATGTGTCCTAACTGCATTTATGTAGTCTTGTGTTGTTTCTGTTGTTGTTTGTGTTGCACCATGGACGTGGAGAAATGTTTTTTTGTTTCACTATGTGCTGTGTTTATGGTTGAAATGAGAGTAAACCTTCTTGACTTGACTTCTCTTGGCTAGCATTGTGTGATGGAGGGCCATCCTATCACCCAGAGACAGCAAAGCCAATTGGGCTGTCCTGGAGTTTTTACAAATTTTCAAACTTGGACAGTGTTTAAAAAAACGTTTTCAGTTTCATTTGAATCAAAATGCCTTTTTTTTCTGAAGATGCGAGTGATTGGGGCGTGATTTGAACCTGTTTTGTCGCAATAGAAGGACAGTTAACATTTAATTACAATCTATTTGAAGGGAGGAGATTTTAAAGATTTTGTCTTCTGTTTTCACACTGACCTTGTGTCCTGTTTGCAGGTATCTTGTCTTCCTGCAGCTCAAGAGAGATCTTTACCATGGAAGGCTCCTCTGCAAGACGTCAGATGCAGCCTTGCTGGCAGCTTATATCCTCCAGGGTAACTGCACAACTGGGCTCTGAGTTTGATATGGATACAGAGTATACCCTCACACTGCTGAATAAACACAGATAATCGAAAAACCATGTTACACAAAAGTTATAGACTGTTTTGCATGTCATTGAGTGGAATAAGGATTTGATCCCCTACAATCCAGCCAGACCTCTGGCTGGCTGTGTGTCCATTTAAACACAGATTACAATCAATCTATCAATTACAGAAACTCCTAAACTTAACTCATTATGTGTATGAAGTATACCTGCCCACAGAATCAGTTGCATCCATTCCAACCTCTCCACCACCATGGGCAAAACCAAAGAACTGTCAAAAGACACCAGGGACAAGATTGTAGACCTGCACAAAGCTGGAATGGGTTACAAGACCATCAGCAAGAAGCTTGGAGAGAAGGTGACAACTGTCAGTGCGATTATGGAAGGAATATAAAATGACCAATTGCCCTCAGTCTGGAGCTCCATGCAGTATCTTGCCTCATGGGTGAGGACGTTCTTGAGAAAGGTGAGGGATCAGCCCAGAACTGCATGGGAGAAGCTTGTTAATGATCTAAAGGCAGTTGGTACCAAAGTCAATAAGAACATCATTGGTAACACGCTACATCATGGATTGAAATCATGCAGTGCCCACAAGGTCCTCCTGCTAAAGAAGGCACATGCACAGCTAATCTTAAGTTTGCCAGTGAACATCTATACGATTCAGAGAAGGCTTGGGAGAAAGTGTATGATAAAACCTTGGATAGGAACCCTTGACAGAACACTGAAGATGTTGTGGATGGTTTTCCAGCATGACAATGACCCAAAACATACTGCCAAGTTAGAAAAGGAGTGGCTAAAGGTGATGTACATTAAGGTCCTGGAGTGGCCGAGCCGGTCTCCAGAACCCAATCTTATATAAAATCTATGGAGGAGCTGAAGATTTGAGTCGCCAAGAAACCTAAAGGATTTAGAGAGTTTCTATAAAGAGGAGTGGGATAAAATCCCTCCAAAGACAAGTGCAAACCTGGTGACCATCTACATGTCACTACTGTGCTTGTCAGGGTTTCTCCACCCAAGTTGTGTTTTGCTTGGGGATCATATACTTATTTTACTCTGTGAAATGCAAATTTATTTACAGCTTTAATGTAACATGTTTTTCTTTTTTGGTTGATGGTCCGTCAATCTCCATAAAAATGAACCCTTCATAAATTAGAGACTGTTTGTAAAGCAAACTTACAAAATCATCAGGGCATCAAATTATTATTTCTCCCACAGTATATGTGTGTCAAAATATAATAATACAATTTACCATAGATTTCATTGAAAAAAAGAACAAGTTTCCATGCTTTACTTACATTGTAATGGAAAATAGCATGTCCAAAATGATTCATGCCCATTGAAACCTGTCACAGTCTTTGGGACAATTCAAGGTTCTGTACTATTCCAAATAGTCCACACTTTTCTAAAGCATTCTAATTGCCTTGATTAATTGAGAACAGCTGTTTCAATCAACTCAACTGGTGAAAAAGAGCAGCTCTCTGCAGTTGGTTTGTAGCAAGAAAAACAAAATAGCTCAGTGAGGACCTGCGGCTGCCCATTGTGGCTGCACACAATTCGGGAAAGGTCTAAATGTCTTCAAGTTCCAGTGGGCACTGTACAAAGTATCATTAAGAAATACAAGTCATTCCACACTGTGGAAAATCTCAGAGTATGTGGCAGGAAATCACAAATGACACCAAGATTCTCAACAACAAACGAGAAACTTGGATTTGGTCATTACTGGGCATTTCAGCATGACACTTGGAGCTCCTTGCAAAAGATGAATGGTCAACACATACCAGTGGAGACTTGGAGAAAGCTTGTCAGCAATTACAGGAAGCCTTTGATTGCTGTAATAGCCAATAAAGGCTTTTCCGTTGATAACGGAGAAAGTTCTGAATCATTTTGGACATGCCATTGTAAATAAAACTTTTAAAAATAATTTTTTTTTTCCACTATTATACTCCTTTTACATTCTCATTGTTTTGGGGGGATGTCTGTATCATTTCTAGAAAGAAAACTTCTTGGTTGAATAACAATAACTTTCATTCTAAATTTGTCAGGGGTATGAATCATTTTGTAGAAGAAAATAGACGCTAAATCCCTTTGCCCCAGTAACTTCATAAACACTTGTATCTTATACCAATGAATCTTTCGCTCACTTGTGTGACTCTGGCGCTAAGACCTGACGTTTGTAGCGAAAACTCTCTGGCCACAGAGATTTGTGAGCCATCTAAACACAGGGGAAGTGAGACATCTGAAATTTTGGGATAAAGTTTCGCGTTAAACCTGCACAGCTTTGTCACCAAGTCAAAGACGCTGCTGAGAGCAAACGCAGCAAATCCTGCTTTTAACCCGCAGTAGCAAGGGGAACGCTGTCGGAGCACTGCAGAGCACACACACTGCTGCTTCACATGCCTGTGTGGAGGACAGGTACTCTACATGTAGTCCACATGTGGGAAGCGCACATCATCTTATATGGAGCTGTATTCCATTAGGAAGTCTGATCTGTGCAGCAAAGCGCAAACTTAAATTCCTCCCCCAAGAGCAGAATGATTGCATGATAAAAGATTCATTGTGAGTGGAAAAGGGGTGTTTTGATGTGTAATGTCTGACTCCGTTCTCCACTGTTCGCAGCTGAGATTGGAGACTATGACCCAGGGAAGCATCCAGAAGGGTACAGCTCCAAATTTCAGTTTTTCCCCAAGCACTCGGAGAAACTGGAGCGAAGGATTGCTGAAATACACAAGACAGAGCTGATGTAAGGACATTTGTTGCATCTTTAAAACACTGGCTAAAGTATTTCTTAAGCAATGTTTTGGACAAAAAATTAAATTCCCCTAAATGTAGACAATGAAGTTTACACTGAGAAAAATAAAACTATCTTTCCTTCTATTGGAAATGTACTCTCCGCCTTGTGAAATTGTTAGAACACATTCAAACAATTTACCGTTTTTACCCACCTGCCAGTGAGGTAAGCGAATTTACCTAGATCAGAATACATTTGAAAATGTATTGTTTACAGTGTAACAACTGCAAAACAGTAATGGAATAAAATGAGAATGCCAAAGACGTTCTAATTTGCTGCATTTCATGGTAACCACAAAAAAAAAAGTATGCCATTAATTTTTCAATTTGGTTTAATTTCTATTGTTGTCATGGCGCCATTTCTGTAGAATCGATGCCTGTTTAAAAAGCCTTTTAAAGGGGAGAATGGAGAAATAAGATATACAATAAAGGCCATGAAGGCGTTTGTGTCGTAAACGAAACAAAGTACTTCTCTAGAAGGACTACAGAAAGCCTCACCAAAGTGAAATAAGAGTGAAACAATCATACATTAGTGATACGAATGACAACTAATAGAAATCCAAGAAACATCTGAATATTATGAAGTTGCTATCCATGACAGTGCAGTCGTCAAATAACAGTGCAGGACTTTCGTGTCCAAATTCAAATTAGAAGTATCTGCCAGTAGCCAGCTAGCCAATAGCAATCAGGCAGCCTGCCCTACAAAAGAAGCACACATTTATATTCACTAATTTATGCTCATTGTGAAATATGTGCAAAACTAGACCAAGTAACACAAAGAAACCCCCCGAAATAACAAGATTGCTTTAATTCACTAATGATGTAAATGTTTCAGTGCACATCCTTCCAGCTATGCATGCCTGCATTCTCCCCGAGATTAAGCTGCGATCATTTGGTGCAGCCCGATAGCTTAGAGGCTTTAAGCAGTAATTAAGGCACTTTATCTAAGTTCTTACACCTCACATTGGCATACAGTGTGATTTCACTACAAACAAAAACAGCAAACCACCTTGAGGAGTTTTTGGCTATTGATATGGGATTCAGTCGGAGATCAAGACAAAATGCGTAGCTAATCTTCAGTGCAGGGAAGCAAAATGAGCCCTAAGATAGAAGAGTTCATGTCTGTCTACCAGTGCAGACAGCTATTTCTGTCTTATGTTGACTCTTTTTCTCTCACTGTGGTTGGTGCAATGTTGCAGGAGGTCCTGCTGACAGGTTCTCCCATCTTTACATAGGATTTCTGAATTACCACCAGAGTGACCTTTGGGTTTTCTGTGTGAAAATAAGTACATTCTTTACAGAGAACACCTTTTGATAAGACATTTTGTGACTCTTTAAGTAGAATTTCTATTTATGTTCTGGATTTAACATATATATACAATTTTAGCAAATACAATGTCCCTTAACTTTGACACAGGCCACATTTTTAGCTACAACCTTTCTCCCCCAGTTTGAGTTTTACTCTGTGGTCACCTCTATGAAGACATCTACCATTTAATAATGATGGAAGACCTAAAGACGGAACCAAATATTTTGGAACCATTCCCCAGACATGTGGCTCAAAACAACCCTGTCTCTGATCTACAGGCAATTCCTTTTCCCTCATCACTTGTTTTACTTGCACTGACTGTTGGGCTTCATATAGACAGACTATGAATTTTCCACAGGTTTTCAATTTACAGTGACAACACGCACAGCTCTTTTTATGATATAGGTGCACTTCTTAGTCATTTTTTCTGCATCACCACTGCTGTTTTGAGAAGGATCTATCACCCAGATTAAACCTGCTGTCTGGTGATCTTCCAGGGGCCTTGACCATTGATAAACATGGTAATGGATGCTAACCATTGATATACAGATTTACACTACCAAGTAATTAAAAAGCTGATAAAATGAGCAATAAATGTAAACACAAGGCGGGTCTTTCTAATGGATTGGCTTGTCAGTGTGTATTAATCATTTTGGGCTCGAACACCTTCTAATGGAATGATGAAATTGATTGATTTGTTTCCTTTGGAGGTGTGGACCTCAGTTAAAGCCATTGACACACTGTAGTAAAAATACACTGCTGAATTATTACATCATTAAAACGTTTTTTTCTACATTACATGAATATGAGAACAGTCAAAACACCGTAAGAAGCTCTCATCTATGTGTCCAATCAAGTAAATGGTGAAAATCATTGTGATTGGTTGGAGGGTTCTATTGCATATTGCATTTTTTTTTAATATCGCTGTAGTTATTGACCTCACTGGTCCGTAGAGTTTGGGTAGATTGTCAGAGAAGCTGGTATTTTATCCTCATGATCACTACTGCCCTCTGCTGATGTCTTTATGCTCACCATAATGAGCACTGCTTTTAATCTGTTGAGGAAAAATGTTCTTTCCTCAAACTGCTTATAGAGAGATTCTCTTAGATCTTTCAGAAGTTTCAGAGGCAGTTGGGGATTATCTATTCATGTTCCATCATTGTCAAGTCATATAACTTGATTGTCAAGACATGTTAATGTACAGGGCAGTGTTAACACTTCTGTTTCTCGGTATTAGTTCTGTTTTCTCACCTCAGACTGCCATTTCCATTTTTATATTTTGATTATTGCCATTATTCTAATGTTGAATTTCTACAGGGGCCAGACTCCAGAAACGTCGGAGCTAAATTTCCTGCAGAAAGCGCAGATGCTGGAGACATATGGTGTAGATCCTCATCCATGCAAGGTTAGGTGGTTTTCTCATCACACAACTTTGTCTCGTCTCTTTCATCTCATTCAGAATTGCCCCTTTTTTAACAATTGCATGAAATAGTTTTACGTTTAAAGGGTTCATATCATGGAAAGCACTATTTTCCTCACCAGAGTAAAACCCCTCGAATTCACGGTTCAGAATTCGCTGCTTCAGTCATTCGCAGATTCGTGGCAATAAATGTTTTTATGCATTTTAGTGCAAAATTATTAAGAAATATATTAGTTAGTCATTTTGTAGCAATAATATTAATGTAAATTCTGCTAAGTTTCCATTTAAAATATAACCTAAGCTCGATATGTTAAAAAAAAAACTACCCAAACCTCCAGAAAAAGTTGGAGTGCATGCATGCATGAGCAATGGAGAGAGGTGAGCATGTTGGTGCTGGTTCAAGGTTTAGCAGCGAGAGTTGGGCTTTACAGTAACTCTACTGTTAAAGAAAAAGCTTTAATAAAGAGAAGCTGCTCAGTCACTGTCCAGTGTCTGCTGTAACCAGCGGGTCACTACGACTCCTTCTGAAGCGCCGCCCATTCAACTGTAAATCCTTCAGTCAGCAGTCAGTATCATTTGTTATTGGTGATTACTTATACATTTTACTATATTTTTATTACTGAAAATTAAATTATTACCGTATTTAACCTGATTATAGCAAAGAAAACGTGACCGAGTTAACTGCGGGAGACAGACACGGCTTTACATTTTGTTATGGGTAATGTATTAAGCTGAATTTAAAATGAAATGAAAGTGTTTTGGTTGCATGTTTGATGGCATATTTAGAGTTTACACTATTAAAATAAGAACTTTAGCCTTTTTTGTTTTTGTTTTTTTAACCACATCACAGATTCACGTTGCCCTTGAATTTCGGGTGTTTACTTTAAAAAAATTAAATAATTGAATGTGTTACGTTTCATAACCTAACATTCATTCTTATTTGCTCTATATATGAACTGCATGAACTGCTAAAACAGCAACAGATACCACAACAACTCCCTTTACCTGTATCCACCTACCCAGGCTGCAGAACTTTAGTTCTGCTAATTCACAATAAAGATGGAAGAATTATTTCCCCAGTGTGGCCAGGGTTTAGTTTTTGACACTGTTTACAAAGACAAACAAGAGCCGTGTTGGTGAAATTTGTAAGGATGGGACCTTGTCTGGTTATAGATGGACTGCATTTAGGGCAAAGAATAAAAACAATTCAACAGAAAACAATCTTTAAATAATTTTCTCTTGAATTCTGCAAAAATATTAAATGACACATTTTAGCTGATCTGCGATTAGTTTCTGTTTGTGAAAATGTCCTGATGGTGGAGGTGTCAGACTCATCTAAGATAACTACAGTTTCTTTGTACATTTGTTAGCTTTCACAACCATATGTTTGTGAAAACAGGTGTGAATTTGATGCATTTTCATTCATTTGTTTTTGGGATTTCTACACGTTGCTGAGATATATCATGGGTCTTACAAAAACACTAGACTGATGTTTATTAGGCAATTAATATGGATGATTACACACTAATTATAAGTGAACATTTTAGTGATGTCATCGCCAAGATTTAAACAACATGGCAAAACCTCTAAAGTCTGTATCATTCAGGAACCCAAAATGGTTCATTGTTTAAACACATTAAAAGGCTAAACTGTTCAATCTAACCACAAAACACTGGACAGTAAAGCCAAAATCATTACAAGGATCGAATCCTAAGCTTAAGCTAGAGAATATCATAATACCTGCTCAATTTATACAAAGAGAATGCATTAAAAATCAGAGGTAATAGAAACTAGTGCTTCTAGTTTGTTTGAGGTTAAGAAAAATGATCACTTTAGGGCTTTTTTCAAGTGAAATTCATCCAGGAACCTTTATCATTTATTTTCTCTCCATCACCCCCAGGACGTGTCTGGCAACCCTGCCTTCCTGGCCTTCACTCCTTTTGGTTTCGTTGTGCTTCAAGGAAACAAGAGAGTGCATTTTCTGAAATGGTGAGTGACTTATATGATCAGTGAACCACCACTCTGCTCACACACACACACACACACACACACACACACACACTCACTCACTCACTCACTCACTCACTCACTCACTCACACCAACCAACCACACACCACTTTTTTTTTGTTTCTCTGATGGTGAGTGAAAACAATGAGTAACTTTAGCCAAAAGTGTTTTGTCCCTGATGTCCCAAGGTATACAAGCCACAGTTATGTTATATTGTATTACACTTTTAACAGGGTCTCTTTGGGCAAGCTTAGGGAACCATAGTCCAATTCCCAATCAGCTTACTGTCCAGTAGGCTTGGCTGTCTCATATTGTTCTGCCGAAACACATTTGGAAAAACTTGCAAGAAAACATATTCAAAAACATATTTTGTCAAACAGACAGTTTGAAAGCTTGAAGTTTATTGCTATATGTCTGAAACTCACTATAAACAGAGGAAGCCTTCTAAGCTCCTGCAGACCTTTCACAGATTTGCAGAACATGACCTAACCTCTGTACACTTATCTGCTTTCTGGACCATGAGTCCATGACATGTTGCATTTCTTAAAATCTCTCATCAAGGCCGTGTACCTCCCTAGGGTTGTGTTGAATAGCATTAACCAAACGTAAACCACATCATTATGTCAAATCACAGGGGGTTTTGCAGTTTCTCAGTATTGAAGGTTTTAAAATGCAGTGTAAAATAGAAATAGGCCTGAAGGCAGCAGAGAATAAAACTTCCTTGAGTGCATCTATTAGATAAAATAGATGCACTCAAGATATGATGGAATATTAACCAACATGTCAGTTTTATAATGACTGGAACGAGTTTTATAGTGAATGAAAGGCCTTATAATCTTTATAGATGTCTGTTGCATTCAGATACATAGACTTTAATATGGAGTTGGTCCCCCTTTGCAACTATAACAGCTTCCACTCTTCTTGGAACGCTTTCCACAAGACTTTCCACAATGTTTCTTGTGCCCATTCATTCTGTAGAGCTCGTTCCAGTGCATCCCAAATGTCTTTATGGAGCTCGCTTTGTGCACTGGGACACAGTCATGCTGGAATAGAAAAGGTTCTTCCCCAAATTGTGTCCACAAACTTGGAAGCATGATGTTGTCAAAAATGTCTTGGTCTGCTGAAGCATTTGATTGTTCTAAACTGAAAGTAAGGGGCCTAGAACTAACCCTGAAAAACAGGTGTGTCCCTGTACTTTTGTCCATATAGTGTATGACAAATCAGGACAGGACTAAAAGCTGTTCTCTGTTAAATGCACTAAGGCACCAGTTCTCCTCTAATAGTACAAAATAAGCAATAAGAAATAATAAATGTGGCTGCTTTGATTTCTTGATTGAGTTTCATGTACAATTAGCCCAGTTTTGTGCTCAGATAGATGCTCCTTGGTGAGATATTATTTGTGTCACTTATTGGATGATGAACTGAATGTTTTTGGCTCCTCTGGCTCAGTGTGCAGCTAAATCAAGGCAAACCTTTCCATTCTCTCAATCAGGAATGAAGTCACCAAGCTGAAGTTTGAGGGAAAGACATTCCACGTATATGCAAATCAGAAGGAGGTGAGAGCATGAATTATTCATTATGTTTGTGTACACCATGTGTAAGTTTTCTAATTTCATGAGATCATTGTTCTTCCGTACTGCCTAGGACAAAAAGATCATCCTGACATATTTTGCTCCAACCCCAGAGGCCTGCAAACACCTTTGGAAATGTGGTGTGGAGAATCAGGCCTTCTATAAGTGAGTCTTTAGCTGATTTTTAATGACAAACGTGTTTTATTGTGCTGGCAAAAAGAGCAAATTGATATCATTAATCCAGGGAAACACACCTTAACTTTATTATGTTTTACTTTTCTTTCATTTCATTTCATTTGCACACAACAAAGAACACTGAAGTCGTGTATTAGGTCATTAAAAAAGGCCTTCGGAATATTGCTGAACCATTTTTGACCGCACAGCAGCTTTTGATTTTTCAACAAACAGCTTTTAACTTCATGAGAGAGTATCTCTTATCATTGCATCTCTGTCTGCAACAGTCATACACAAAGGAGCAAAACCATCCGTCATGTCATTTCTGTACATTCGGTGTGCAGCATACCCCATTGTTGGCTGGGGGACTCGTGTGTGTGTGCGTGCGTGCGTGCGTGTGTGTGTGGGAAGTGGGGGGTTGTCAGCTCAGCTCATCATATTGGTGTTATATAAATCTTATTTCAAATGTCACAAAACAAATATGTACAAATGTTACATAAAACACGTAATGGTATGAATATTTATAGTATTTAATAGTAGATAAATACCCCCCAAAATTCCAAACTGTTTAGAACTGCATGTCCAATCACAAAATGACCCAAAGATGCTGACGGACATGTGATGTGATGAATGGGTTTTTGCTTAGCTAGGCATCAACGATGATACAGAAGTAAGTTCAAGTGATCTAATTTTGTAGCTCCTGAGTTTAGTGGTGTATTTTCACAACTTCCGCTGCTTCGCTTAATAGAGCGAAGTTCCATTGCTAACCGAGGAACCAAAAAATAAAACAAATTAAAATCTGTCCGAACAGTTCAGTTCATTTAGTTTCAAATCATTATGAAAATATTTCTGCCTCTCTCACTAAACAAGGTATTTTTAGGGAAACGCACATAGACTCAAAAGCTGACTCACAAACAGCACTGGTGTGTGGTGGCTGTTGGTGTTTCAGGTGTGTTTGAGGTGACCTTCCTGATCTCAGCAAAGCTTAGGAAGTGGCCAGAGAGAAGGCAGTTTCTTCAGGGAGGAGGAATCAGCGTTATTGCAGTGACTGATTGTGGGCGTCCTTGGCGTCCTCTGCCAGAACAATGCAGGACAGTTTAAACATTCTGGATGAGCCGCGGGGGGGGTTGGGTTGGGGTGGGGGGGTGTTCTGCAGGAGAGTTCTGTGTCAGGGCGGGTCCACTGGTACAGCAGGCCATGAGAGAAACTCCAGAAGGGAGGGAGACTGTGAGCTGAATGACAGCCAGGATACACTGTTCCTTCATCATACTGTCCATAACTTGACTACAGTTTTTGTGATTATTTTTATTAAGCTGATTAATTTATGAAATTACTGAAACTTTTGAAAAGTCAGTATCGTATGTTTAAAATTTCTTAAACCTATGTGGTCCTTGGGTGCATCCTGGTGACCCCTGATATAGATTATAGTGGTTAAATTTCACACAGGGAATTCTTGAGAAGGCAGAATAGGAAATATCACATTTCAACCTAAATTCAACCTTATGCAAACTATATTGTCTTAACTATATTGTACAATTATTAAAATACATTTGGCCTATATGTATCACTTTTAAGGATCAGCTCTGCAAAAATGTACTCCGTTTTCCTCTTATCCTACTTGTAGTGACTCTGAGTGTTTTTTTCTCTTTAGTTTCGAACCTGATTTCCCAAACTCTGGGCTGCGAAGCTTTTGCACCAGTCAACATTCAGTCATTCACAGACACACGTGCGTCACGACTGCTGCCAATAAATCATGGCATATTCAAAGCAAGAGGGTCTTGATTCTTTCTTTGGGAAGCAACTATCCAACGATGCAGACTTACACATCACCCATTTAATCGAAATTGTGACACTTCATACATTAAATTTGGCTTTATTTCTAGCGATACTTCCTCTCCAAAATCTGTCATCTGCCAAACTGTGCTCAGTAAAGAGGCCATGAAACAAAACATGCACAGCTCAAAAATAAATCTAAGGATTCCTCATGTCTCTCGTAGGCCATGTTTTTATCAAAAAAGTGTATGTATGTTATTGAGGGAGTGTTTGGCAGGTGCACCTGGGGACATAGGCCTCGGCAGGGCCTTGCATCCCCAAAACCTGACTTGACTGGGCCCCAGGACAAAGAAGTTTAACAAATGCTGGTTTAGAACTCGAGATGCAAACACTAGACGCCAATAGTCAAATGTGTTTGCACATACAGTCGTGGCCAAAAGTTTTGAGAATGACACAAATATTAGTTTTCACAAAGTTTGGTGCTAAACTGCTTTT